>APFE031733161.1:0-2500 GCA_000404065.3 Pinus taeda
ATCAGAGCACAATGTTGGTGAGGCCAATGGCTTATAAACACCTTAGTCATTATCTCTAGAGGTACATACCCACCCAGGTGTTCCCTGAGTATGACCTTCTAGGACAATTCTTGTCTTGGGTTCCCAGGCCTCAGAGAATACCGCTCCTCTTGCCTACTCTTGTCTTGGATGCCCTACACATCCTCAGAGAGCATCAGATGCCAAATGATTACCCAATCCTCCCGTTCTTTCTTGCCAAGTGAAGGCAAGAATGTTGTGTCTATGTCTTCCCCTTGATCGAGGAAGACATGCCGAAGTTTCCTCTGGCAAGGAACTTCCCCAAGCTCCTTTGTAGTTGGGAACTTGTTAGAACTCCCTCTTAGCTAGGGACTTGTCCATTCATCAACAACGTCTCCTTCGCTGGTCCTTCAGCTGCTTGATCTCCTTCATTCCTTCGATGTCATGAAGTCTTTGTTTGAACTTCTCCTTGGAAGGGTACCGGCCATCGATCACTTTCCCTCCTGGTTTGTCATGTCATTGCTCCCTTCGTGGAAAGTGGCCTTCTTCATATATATCAGGTCCTTTTTGTCATCTGGCTACTCCTTTGTCATCTTGTCTATCCTTCATAATAATTATCACATGGATGCTTAGTTGTACTCGCTCGTTCCCATACTTTGATTTAGTGCCCCTTCATGACTTCATCGTGGTATTGCTTCAACACCAAATGGTGCTTTTGTTGGATAGCTTCTTCACCATGACATATTTGTCGAGTTGAATTGGTTATCTACACCTTACTATCTCCAAGGCCTTCATAGGCGTCAAGGGTCCTTTATCTTTTTTCTTCCTTTGTCAGAGTTGCCATGCCTTCTTTCGAGAGATGTTGAGGAATCTTGTCAAATCGTTATTCTTTGTGACCGCGATGTTATTCACATGCTTGATCTCTTTCTTCATTTGCTTCTTCTTGGATTGATTAGTCAACCACCTTATACTCCTTATGAGATCACTTCTTCATGTTGGCCTTTACTCCACTGTAGTACATGCCTCCGAGCATGTCGTTGGCGAAAGAGATCCTTTTATCCTTGATCGTGATTCTAGAACTTTTCCCATGACCCAATAAATATATATGATGACATGGCCTAAACTTTGAAGCCTTGTGCCGGGTTGGGGGGTTATTTACCTTTCAGTGACGTGCTCTGGTTGCGCTTTATTTGCTTGGTTGTGGTTTATTTGCTTGGTTGTTTGATTGCTGTTTGTTATGTTGTGAAGCTAGAAAGGGTGTTGTGTCGTACATGTAGGTGGGAGTGTGTGAAGAGGTGGGATGCTTTTCGATTGGGTGCCTTGTTCGATCTCTTTCTGGTTGGCGGACATCTACTCGACGTGATGTTGGGCTTCCCTTTTTTCTTGGGATCTTTGTTTCTTTGGTGTCGTTTTCTTCCCTTCTTCCTTTTACCCCTAAGCTTCGTGGAGGAGAGGTGGGATTGTTGTGGATTGGAGTTTGGGAAGGACGAAAAGCAGTGCGTGTTCCCTGGGTGGCCACCCTAGTCCTTCTCGATCGCCGTCCCCTGCAGTTGCCCCTTTTTGCGAAAGCACGGGGTTTGGGATGCTTGTTCTCTTTTTGAGCCTCCCCTTGTGAGCCAGTAGCCACGTTTGATATCTCTTACCTTCGTGTTGTTTTCTTCCCTTCTTACTTTTGGCCCCTAGCTTTACAGAGAAAAGGTGGGATTGTTGTGGATTGGTGTTCAGGAAGGACGAAACGCAGTGCGAGTTCACGGGTGGCCACCCTAGTCCTTCTTGATCGTCGTCCCCTGCAGTTCCCCCCTTTTTGCGAAGGCACGGGGTTGGGGAAGCTTATTCTCTGTTTGAGCCCTCCCCTTGTGAGCTGGCAGACACGTTTGATATCTCTCTTTCTTTCATGTTGTTTTCTTCCCTTCGTCCTTTCGGCCCCTAGCTTTACGGAGAAAAGGTGGGATTGTTGTGGATTTGTATTGGGGAAGGATGAAACGCAGTGTGAGTTCCCGGGGTGGCCACCCTAGTCCTTCTCGATCACCGTCCCCTGCAGTTCCCCCCTTTTTTGCGCAGGCACGGGGTTGGGGAAGCTTGTTCTCTGTTTGAAGCCTCCCCTTGTGATCCGGTAACCACGGTTGATGTCCCTTTCTTTCATGTTGTTTTCTTCCCTTCTTTCTTCTGACCCCTAGCTTTACGGAGAAAAGGTGGCATTGTTGTGGATTGGTGTTCAGGAAGGACGAAATGCAGTGCGAGCTCCCAGGGTGGCCACCCTAGTCCTCCTCGATCGTCGTCCCCTTCAATTCCCCCCTTTTTGCGAAGGCACGGGGCTTGGGAGGCTTATGATTTGCTTGAGCCCTCCCCTTGTGAGCCGGTAGCCACGTTTGATCTCTTCTATTTCTTTCACCTCGTTTTCTTCCCTTCTTCCTTCTGGTCCCTAGCTTTATGGAGAAAGGGGGGAATTGTTGTGGATTGGTGTTCGGGAAGGATTAAAAGCAGTGCGAGCTCCAGGGGTGGA
>APFE031733161.1:7500-12945 GCA_000404065.3 Pinus taeda
TGAATCGCCCGAGAGTCTCGGGAACTCGTGGTTTCCATGTCGTGGGGCAACGAAAAGCCACCAAAGTCCGGGGAACTCGGGGTGTCCATTTTTCGGCGCGATGGAAATTTCTACCCAAGTCAGTGGACACACACGGGGTTTCCATTTCACGTCTGTTACATAGTAAAATGTCACTGCCATCATGTCAGTCTCCCTACTGCGCCATAAAACCACATTCACCTCACTTATGCTCTCTAAAATGGCTAAAAACCCTCTTTTCCTAAGTTATTTGAATCATCGCGACTGTTCATTAAATAACCGCGCTGACTGGCGGAGGATAATGTAACTACTGCACTGCCAGCGCGGAAGCACACGTGTTTTCCACGCTGGTCCAATTTCACGGAAAGCGCGCCCTCCGCTTGTATCATTGAGCACTGACCAGACCTCTTCTATAATTGATCTGCGATGCCAGCGCGCCAGCCTAGTTTTGCACCCACGCTGATCCTGTTTAGGCAAATTTGTTCTAACAGCCAACCTTCCAGATGACTCTAGACTTGGCTGTTAGCATTGTTGAGGTCGCCATCCTTTCTCTGGCATGTCTGTTCGACTAACCATCCACCTATCTTGGGGGAAAGCTCATCCTTTACCTATTCATGGAGACTCCTTCTCCTTTATAAGCCTCCTCCATTGCCCATGAGCAGCTAGTTTGGAACATATAGACTTTGATTGAGGAATTCTTAGTGCATTTAGTGCTGCTCTTTGTAGGCATTTGGTGTTGTGTGAGGATTGCTTTGAGCTTGAGGAAGGTCATGAGTTTGTGCCTTGTATGTGAGAGAGAGACCTCTTTGACTTGGGAGATCCACTTCAAAGGTGAATGCTTGGAAGACATGCTGGCTGGACCCTCTAGAGAAGGACTTAGCATCAGGACTTCGGTTGTACCTTACTCTACTTTTTGATTAATAAATATAGATGACTACTCTTATGGTTCCATTTCCATTTGTCCTATGACTGATTAATGTAAATTGTATCCTTCCTGACTGATACATAGTTGTTTTTAGTAGATTTTACGCTTGTGTTTGTTCTCTCTTTGCTTGTGCAGGTGTCCGTCCGCGAGGATAGTGGAGGACTGTGATCGGCTGGAGCGAAGCAGGAGAGGATCATCTCTTCGACAAACGTAGCGTTGGAATCCAAGTAGGTTTCTTTTACCCACTTGTACAACTAGGAACCTGCAGTATAGCATTGTTTGATTGTTGCTAGACCCCTGTTGGGCTAGTAGGGATCGCCTCTATCCGTAGAGGGGATTTACCTCTCCAACAATTTGGCACTCCACTGGGGAGGCCGCTTGTCTCTTTGTATGTCACTTTTGTTTTGATTATTGCTCCTTTGTCAAAGTTTTGGGGATTGTTTTGGCTGTTGGTTTGTTTCTGGGTTTGCCCTAGGGACTACCTTAATTGCCTTGAAAGCATGTTGTTTTGGTTTGGAAGTTTTTGTTCAAATTGATTTGCTTTTCAGCCTCAGCGCGTTTTATTTTAAAACAGCTGCGCTGACATCACATCCTGTCTTCTTTGTTGTCTTTGTCATCGCGCTTACATATTCAAACAGTTGCGCTGACCTGGTTTTTCGAGCCAGCACCCTTTATTCGTGTCCTTCCGCGCTAACAGCGCAAAGTTGCTACAGACACTTTTTTGTCATCGCCTTGTTGCTGTAGGGTCACCCGCGCTGATCCTGTAAAAAATTCTTTTTGTCCAAATTAACCCACTGAACCTCTTGGTTTTGGCTTTCTCCTGCTTTCTCTACTTGGTTTTTGGCTTGGTAACTTTGTTTGAACTGTGACTTGATTGCTTGCGAAGCCTCGTTCCACGAGAGCTCGTTTATCGCTTGTTTTCGGTTTGCGCAAAGCCTTCTTTTCTGCTCTTGCTGCTTGGTTTATGTTTTGTCTTAACTTTTTGCAAATACTGAAACGTGTCAGACCGTCGTTTGTCTGGTCGTGGAATCTCATCCTTCAGGTGTTCGCTTATCTCCATTGATTTCACACTCAAACCCTAAGGCATCTAGTGGTCGTGTGTGTCTAGCCTCCCGTCCGGGATTTGGTCTTTTTGGTTGGCCAGCCAACTTCGTTTTTTTTTTCGCGATTGTTTGGTGATTGTCGAAAGTGATTGATTGTGTTCCAAGCAGTTTGCTTTCCTCCGTTGAATTCCTCATTGTCTTGTTGAGCTTAGATTACAATAGCTCATAAGCCGTTGTTTTCCTTTGATTGAGAAACTGGTTTTAGTGACTTGGGAATCGTCTTGTGTGTGCATTGAGTGATTTAGCCTTTCACTTAGCATTGCTATCTCTCTAACTCATTTGAAAAGAACTTTTATGTCATTGAAAAATAGAGCAAACTGGTATCTTTTGCATTGATAATTGGAAGGAAAAGAGCATCTCGTTGTTTTGTGTTTTCAAAAGAAAGAGTTTCATTTCCTTGCTATTAGTTGCATTAAGGTGCATGATTGCTTGAATTCGTTTTGTCTGTTTGAAGGATTCTCGCCCCTTTTTAGCTAGAATTCATCGAAAAAAATAATGATATTTGGCATATAGTTGCATTTAGGTGTTTTTGAGAGATCATACGGTAGGACCTGAAACTAAAACCTAATTCAAGATCAACGTAATAACCAAATTTACTAAAAACGCATTGGAACTTAACGTGAATAATTAGAGGTCTAGGCTAGAGACGTGTTCCGGCGTCTTTAAACCTAGTATCTTACCGTTGAGTGGTTGGGTGATTCCTCCACGGTGAAACGATAAGTGCTAGTACGGATTGGCTCCCACGTACCGTCGCGTATATATCGGGAGACTCCATTAGGCTTGCATCCTTTATCCATAGGAAGCTGAGTCTGCCACCTTGTGAACCGTAACGCACCAAACACAGCATTCGGGAAGATTGACTGCAGTACGAGAAGTCCTTGGTTCTCATACGATTGCGAAGGTGTATAAGCAGTTTTACGGGTTGCTTGGTAAACCTTTGCCTAGAAATTCCAGAGTAGTCGCTTTTGATCCTTTTCAGACTCTCTAAAAGAAAAGGTGTAAGTGAGCATCTTGTCACTTCGTGCTCGTTAAACATTCGAAGTAGATAGAGTCATCTTTTCGTCCTTTTCTCGACTCTCGAAACATGAAAAGGTCAGTTTGGTTCCTGTGTCTTAAAATTCATTGGCCACGATAATTTACCGCGTAGATCTTGTGTGCATTTAGTTTGAGTAGGTTTTATCGTTAGCTTCTTTAGGGTCTTTGTTGGGACATCCTGGCGGATCCATCAACTCCGTCCTCGATCCCAAGTGAAGAAGGTTCCCCATCTTCTATCGCCCCTGAAACTCCAGTCTGTGATGCTTTTCCCATTGTTCCAAGCGTACAATCGTTGAATTCTCGAGCTCTAGGAGACGATTTCTACGAGTTCTTTTACAACCCTATTTGGGAACCCTCTGACGAGTCTCATCCTACCACTCCTGTCAGTGCTCCATCTTCGATGGCTTCATCTGATATGGGCGACGCTTCTCCAGTGTCTAGTGGCCCGGCCATTATGTCGAGTATAGATACTCCCATTCCGGCAACATCCCTTGTTATCTCTACACCTTACACCATCACGTCTTCTGGGAAAACGGTGCCAAGGCGTTACAGGTCATTATAGGATGCTCAGCAGTTCTTTTCTTGGGGTCACAACGTCGTCCCTACCACAGGACCGTTTGTTTCCCAAGCCCCTCATTCTGCTGTTACGGCAGTCCCCACCAACCCAACCGTTTGTGTCACAGCGTCAACTCTAGTTGTGAGTGCGGTCACAGCTTCATCCACTGTCACTTCTACCGCGGACCCGTCTCGAGGTCTAACGCAGAGTGGTGAACTGTCTCCTTCTAGAGTTGTGCACCCTGCAAGTGATGCCCCTCCTGCTTCTGAACATATGACAGAGGAGGAGGCATTTTTTGAATACTTGTGTAATGTCTAGAACCTAGATGGTCAAGGTTCGTACTATGATGCCGAGAATCATTATTTGTACACCTCCTTGCCTCAAATTCCTTATGATGAAATTTCCATTCCGTTGAACGTGGATTGGGGCACCACCGGATATGGTGGCAGCGAGTACTATCCAGGACAAGGACAGCAAGGACCACCTTACCAGGGTCAGCAACCTTACGTGCAGCCTAATTATGGGCAGCAGTTTATAGGTCAAAACTACCCTGGTCAGCAAGGAGACCCACAAGGACAACCTCATCAAGGACAACCTTTGGTCTCTAGTGGTCCGGCGTTTTCTTATTTTGGGCAACCTTCAGGAAACCCGGGACAACCCAACACCCAACAAGGTCAACCAGACAGCCAACAAGGCTACCCTTCGAGGCAACCCTACGGGAACTAGGGACAACCTCATGGGCAACAAGGTCAACCCGTAAACCAGCAAGGAAACCCTTCTGGGCAAGGAGGCCCGCCTTACGTGCAGCAAGGCCGGCCTACCACTCAGCAACCCTCTGATCACCAGGGAAAAACCTCGGTTGCACAGGGGCCACCCCTCACCCAGCAAGCTCGACCTTCTGGGCGAGTAAGGCCGCCCCCAATCCAACCAGTACGACCCTCTGGCCAGACGGCTCAGAATGTAGGTGGGTATCAACCCCGACCTCCTCTTTCAGGTGGGTTCCAATCCCAGCATCCATATCAGGTGGGTACCAATCCCAACCTTTGTACTCAGGCGGGTATCAATCCCAGCCTCCGTACTCTAGCGGGCACCAGGCCCAGCCTCCATATTCGGGTGGGTACCAATCCCAGCCCCAGCATTCTGGTGGATATCAATCCCATCAAATTCCGCCTGGTTCATAGGCTCAGTATAGATACCAGCAGCCCCAGGGACAAAATCCTTACATCCCTTATCAGAATTACCAACAGCCGCAGGGTAATCCTCAACCGAATTATCAACAACCTGCTGGTCAATATGGTAACCAATGGGGTGCTGGGGGGCAGAACCAGCAACCTGGTTTCGAGAACAACCCCTACGGACAAAACCCTTATGGACAAGGCCCTCACGGCCCTGGTCCATCAGGACAAGGACAATGGGGGCAACCTGGAGCTGGGTGGAATTCTGGTTCCACCTCATATCCGCCGCAAATATCGTTTAATCCTTAATTACCATTCCTAGCCACGTTGGAACTGCCCGATGTGTCAAAATTGACGAATGATCCCATTCTGAATGATCTGCAGTGGCCACCAGTTCCAACTAAAATTCCAAGTGACTGTCCCAAATTTGATGGGAAAGCCGGAGAGGACCCTCAGGCCCATGTCATGACGTATCACTTATGGTGTTCGTTGAATTCATGGCTCGATGATTCGATCCGACTTCGTCTCTTCCAAAGGACTCTCACTGGTTCGACGACAAAATGGTATATCGAATTGTCTCGTGCATCATTCCATGATTTCAATTCGCTGGCTATGGCATTTTTGAATCACTTT
>APFE031733167.1:20929-78297 GCA_000404065.3 Pinus taeda
TCCTCACTATCAAAATGGTCAGAGCTCTTCTTAAACTTAGATGATGTAGAAGATATCATTTGACATGTTTCCACTGTGGCCACTTCTGTGAAACCAGATGGAGATGGGAGGGCAAAAGTACCCATTAAGGAACGGTCTTTTAGAAGACCTACTCCAACATTTTGAGGCAATTGTGAACTTCTATGAAACAATGGAATGCTTCTAGTAGCTTGTGAACTGTTAGCAAAAAAGGCTTGTTTGTCAACGATTGTGATTCCACCTTGGAAGGGAAATGCAATCTTTCTAAAATATGTAAACACAACGACAGCCAGAGCATAAATCCAGGGCCTTCCCAGTAAGATATTGTAATCAAGGTTTCCATCAATGACCTTGACTTCAATCTCTATTGTCTTACCCCCAGTTCAACTTACAAGTTACTTAAAATCCCATATGGAGTGTATGTTCTTCCATCAAATGCTTTTAGTTTTGTTGGTGATCGTGACAAGGGTGGTGAGCCAAGATTTTTCCAGCAACTCATTGACATAATAAATGTATATGCCCACTCATCAATGATGGTTCGATGAACATTTTTATTGAGGGTTTTTACTTGTATAAGGAAAGTGAGTTGGGCCGGTAACTGAGGTGTATATCCTTTACGATTAAAGGCCACAAGATTGGAATCTGTTGGATCGATCCCATCTATTGCTGACAACAAATCCTGCTTTTGGGAGGGACAATTTTGCAATACCTCAAGTGTCGACATAGCAGATGGCGATTGAGCCAGATCCTCCACTATATTATAATTCTGAGTAGCTTAAGCACGAGGACTAAAAGTCGATTTATGTACGAATCCCTTTGGAAGCTTTATAGTTAATTCAGGAATAAAGGTTGGAACAACTTCTGGCGAATTCATTGTCAAACCACTAGGTTGATCAGTAACCTATTTGTTCGACGATGATGGATTCACATAATCTCTATTACTTGTCGATATCAAAACATCATTTTTCTTGTTTGTGATGGATAGCATAAGCACTTGGGATGTGGAAGCATTATCGATAGCAACCAGATTAGTTTTTGGGCTTGGAAACAGATCACTCAACACCACTGAGGTATTCGAAGCCTTCAAAAGTTTTGAAACCTCAACTTGATGTGGACATTCTCTCGTATAATGCTCCTCATTACATATCAAACATGGATAACGAGGAGGTTTCCTTGCTGCAGTAGGGTTTTCAGATGATTTTTTAGGAGTGGGGTTCTCCTGTTTCTTCTTGTTATTTTTCCCTTTCTTCTTGCCCCTTGGTTGCTTTGGATTTTTGTCTTTGTCGAATGACACGTCATTAATCTCTGAGGCAAGAGATTTTTCATTTGCATTCTAACTAGAAACACCAAGAGCTTGACCATATGGACCTATTGCGGTTTGTGTGCTTGAGGCACCAATCACACCATCACCGTCATGAGAGTCCCTACTCGATTTAGGGGGAGGTGGAACGAAAAAGGCTGGCCGAGGAGCATCAAGAAGTTTGTCATAGAGTGTGACAGACTGAGTATAGATCAAATCTAAATATTGGGCATGAGCAATGACTTGCTCTTCAGTGACAACTCCTCCTTTCACCACGTCCTCAGTGATAGATGGAAATAAAGACTTAATAAACCACTCAACTAAAAGCTGATTAGGGACATACGTCTTTACCATTCGACAATGACGCTGCCACTCATGAATATGATCTGATATGTGAGTGAACGTGGTATGTTTAAAATTAGTAAGGAGTTTTCTTCCAGTTTCGAACCTAATTGGTAACTGAAAGTGGGTTAGAAAAGTAGTGGCAAGGATGTTGAAGTTATCAAACAAAGATCTAGGCAATTCAATATACCATTTCATTGCTGGACCAGTGAGCATTCTCTGAAAAAGGCGAAGTCTTATTGAATCATCATTCAAAGTGTTAGATGAGCACCACAAATGAAAAGTCATTACGTGATTCGATGGATCTTCACCTGAATTTCCATTGAACTTAGGAATATCAGAGGGGATTTTATGAGGAATCACTAGCCACCAAGGGGCATATGAAATTGGATTATTCGTCAGTCGGTTCAAATCTAGTAATTCTAGAGTTGCTACAAAAGGCAACTGCTGATTTAGGTTGGGTGGAGCATACCCAGGATAAGATGGAATTGCCTGAGTAGTAGGTCTTTGCATACCAGCATAATGTATCTGTTGTTGGTAACTTTGATAAGGTTGTTGGACATAACCAGTATAGTGTGGTTGTTGATAACTGTTTTGAAAATGCGGTTGTCCATAACCTACAAAACCTTGTTGCTTAGGTCCTTGGTAGGCTTGATATTGACCAACTCCAGTTTGAGCTTGTAGACCAAGTCCTAACTAAGGTTGAGTTTGCTGGAATTGCAGTTGTTGGTACTGTGCCAACCATGGTTGTTGGACCATTTGCTATTGTCCAATACTGGAGAGTTGACCAAGTTGTGGATTGACCATACCCGTTGGTGTCTGAGTCATTCCAGATAAAGAAGCATTAACCCGAGGTAGCGGTTGAGCCATAGAAACAAGTGGTTGTTGTATCCCAACCTGAGAGACTTGAGTCTTCTGCCTCGAAACTTCAGGTTGTGAGGAAGAAGGAGCAGGTTGAGGTTGAGACACAATAGGCTGTGCTTGTGCTTGCGACATAGCCGTAATAGCAGGTGTAGTGGGAATATTCGACAGGTTGGATCGGTTGTGTTGGATATACAACCTTGGTTGTTCTGGCAGTGTTGGTATCCAACCACTAGATGTAATTCCAGTTTGACCTGAATTTTTTGGAAAATCTCATATGGTTGTTCCCCAGGAGAAAACAATGAAAAGGCATACTTCCCTCCATATGGTGGCAGTCCAGTGTTTAAAGGATATATCAGTCTTTGAAGACTAGTTAGCCCAAATTGATACTAGCGTGCAGGATCAAATTACTGAGTTTCTACATAATAAACACTAGATGGGACTCTGGATGAATAAATAGGAATAGACCATGGTGCTGAAGCAGCGCCTGCGTGGACTCCAGCTAGTGATGGATAACCAGCTAGAATAGATGGTGTACCGTATAAATATGACTCACGTGAAGCAAAAAACATTGTAGGAATAGCAGCAGAAGGTTATGTTGTAGTTGCATCAGATGACACATTCCTAGATGTTGATTGTTACTCAGACATGTTTAGTCTATCCAAAATATCTCCAAGCGATTTGACAGGAACTTGTGATGAAGGAGGATTAAAAGAACCAAACTCAAGAGTAGAAGGACACAAATGAATCCCAGTTCCAAAATGTAATAGGGTACTAGATGGGGGATCCTCTACTATCTCCTCTATAGCAATCAGACCAGGTGGAAGAGGTAGATTGTTAGGTCTGTAAAAGATTTCTGGAGCTGAAAAAGGTATATTTTCTGCAGTGACAGATACTGGAGGGGTGACACCTTCTGAATGTTGAAATTCAACGTCCAGATGTTCAGGTAAATGAAATTCAGTTTCAAAGGGAGGTTCTTGAACAACTAATGGTTCAAATGTAGCCTCAATTTGAACTGAGATGGGTTCTAGATCAACTCTCGATGGAGTTGTTTCAGGTACAGAAGTGTCTATCGTTACACTAGGATCAGTTCTAATGTCCTCTTGTAACTGTGTGATTTCTTCTCTAAAGGCAGATATACCAAAAATAATCAGAGTAACTAGAGTCTCTGATGATGTTGAAACAAAAGTTTCAAATAAACCAGATGAATTGGACTCGGTTAAACGAGACCGTTTTGCTTGGATTGGCTTCTCTTCCGGAGGCAAAGACGGTTGACTCGCTAGTCTCCATGAACAATGGGTTTTGATTGACTTTCTTCCACGATTGTGGATTATTTGATCAACTCAAAATTAAGGGGAAAATGATGTTATTCCAAATTTCAATTAATTTTAATGACGCTTGGACACAACTTTGCTTTTTCAGTTTTTAAGAGTCAAGAAAAATCTAAAGATGACTCTAGTCTCCTTTGATTTTTAATGAGCCTGAAAGGACAAGTGCTGAGATGGACCTTTTCTTTTAAAGATTCAAAAAGGAACGAAAGTGACTACTCTAGAAAGTCTAGACAGAGGGATTACCAAACCAATCCCAAAACTGCAATATACACATTGGCGATAAATTAAAGAGAAATGACCAACGACTTATGTATGGCAGTCAATCTTCCCGAATGTTGTGTTTAGTGCATTATGATCAATAAGGTGGCAGACTCAGCTTCCTATGGATAAAGAATTTAAGCCTATTGTGGTCTCCCAATATATAAGTGACAGTAGGGGGAGCACAAGTTCGTGCTAGTACTTGTCGTATCAAGGAGGAGGAATCACCCAACCTTCAATGAAAACGATAGCCACTAGTTTTAACAACGTCGGAACACGTCTCTAGCATAGACCTCTAGATATGTTGCATTAAGTTCCAAAGAATTGTTAGGCTCATTGAAATTTATTTTAAAGTTGACTTTGTTTAGTGTTTTCCTTTCAATGGTTCACTGTGTGATGATGATTTGAAATTCCTAAAATGAAATCTACAATGATAAACAATCTTTGTTTATTTTCAGCAATGAAAATCCTAGCTACTAGGGAAAGAAAATAATAGTGCTTTTGAGAAAAGAGCAAAGAGCACACACTAGTGCATTTTCTTAAATCATATTTTCACACAAAAACCAAAAAAAATGCTAAATTCAAATGCATGTATTTGTTTTCATTCTCCTTAATGTGAAAAATGCCAAAAAGGAAAACTAAATGCAGCAAAGATCTGAAATATTTCTTTCAAAATGACATTTTCGACAATTTCTTCTTCAAAAGAGAAAGGAAGACTCAACGAAGCTTTTCAATTTTGAATAAAAATGCTTTTGACACTTCGAATATAAATAAATCAAACCAAATACATGAAGAAAATTTCAATCGATTATCAAGGGAAGGAAGAATTCACGACACTTCTATTTTCGACACAAAAAAGAAAATTATGACACTTTTTGTACCAAAGCGACAAATCGATTTAAACAACTTTCGACAAAGGATTGTAAATGATGAATAAATACACAAAAAAATTCACTAATCCTAATGTAATAAAGGTTGATCTATGTGATGTAAGTAAGATTCAGTAAAGAGGTATTGTTCATAAGCAGCAAAACAACTAAACAAAACTGAAAGCAAGGTCAAAACCCTCAGTTTCTAGAATGGAAAAAGAGTTCAGTCAATTATCGCACCTGGGCTTCACAGAAACAGAGATGCATCACACTTACTACACTCGGGAGGTGTGATGCATACTGGGTTATAGTGAAAGATAGTGTGATGGTCCAAGGAGCGCAACTGAAATGGGTTTTGGCTCAGATGAACAGTTGTTTTCAATGAGTTAAGCTGAATTGTAATGAACAGCAAAGAGCAAAGTATGAAAGAATGTCTTGAGAGGTTACTGAGCTACCAAAAGGGCATGTAGATGTGCTTGCAAGTCAAATGTTTAATTCATAAACTAAAATAGATATTGACTGAAGCAACATTCATCTACTATGCAATTGCAAAGCAAAAGCAGTTCGAAGGCTACCTAGCTGACTTCAAACTCTGTCTATAGTTTATAAAACAAACATTTTTCATGTCCCCAGCGGAGTCGCCAATTTTTTTTCTGGGAAAACTAATATTCCTAAAGAATTCTAGCCCTATAGGTTTGGCAGCTACCCTAGAAACAACAGTTTAAAGCAATCCAGTGATTTCTTCTATGTGTAACAGATAAGAGAAAGACAATGGAACCAACCTGGAACTTCAGCTTAATCCCTTGCTTGATCTCTCGCCCCTTTCATAGAGCTCGCAACGCCTCCCCGTACTTAACACACTTGGAGAGTACCTGCACAAGTACAGCAACAAAGAACTGTCAAAGCATCGTGATCTATTACAACATAAACATTACAGAATCAGATATATAAAGAACAAATGATAGCATTCACAAATGATAACATTCACAATTGCATAATCATATGGAAGAAAACTTGAAGAACTTTATTAAAGAAAGGAGAATTACAACTCAGTTTTCTGATCCAGCATCATCCTCCCAGCTTCAATCCCTCTTCACCTCATGAAATAGCAAGATCACACCAACAATACAATGCTCTTTCCTCAATTACAAACTATCAACACTTCCTTGCAATTCACAATATTCCAGCCTCTAGATCTCTTAGATGAGGGATACATTTATAGATGTGTGCAAGGGTGTGACTCATTTATAGGGTTTGATTAGTGTCATTCCACTTGTTACAGTTGATTCCATAAGAGAAGGAATTGGAGATTTTCTTAGATCCCTTACTCATCCTTGGGCGAATTCAGAGAGGCAAGTGGCAGAGGAGAAGTTTCTAGAAGATTCCATGAGAAACCACTTAGCAAATTGTCTCGGACATTTATCCATCCTCACCCATCACACCCTATAGAAGGCCTAATCAATATGCATCACACCTTGGCAGTGTACCACTCAGTATGCAACACACTTTGCCAGTGGAGCAGTCAGTATGGTTCAATTTAGGAAAATTTTCGATGGTTTCTAGATGGAACGTTTGGGGAAGGATGTATTCAGATGACTATGTTCCTTTACGGTATGAAACAACTCTTTTAGGGGTTGATGAGCCCTAGTTTATCGACATATAATTTTGGGGTTGATGTGCCCAAATATTTCCATAACAATGATGAGGACTTGGGGGTAGAAATGCGGGAAGTTGAAGTCCAGGGTGCTGACCCTATCACTAAATTTCTTGGGTACGTCCCTCCATGCAAGGGCAAGACCAATGTGCCAAAGGAAATTGACGAGAGTAAGGTTGTTAGGAAATTATATATTACGGAGTAATGGAACACATAAAATATTGCAGAAATATAAACATAGAAAACTCATAAAACAAGAGAGACACAGATATACGTGGTTCACCCAATTTGGGCTACGTCCACCCCGAACAACCAGTCCTTCCTTTCTATTATCCAACAAAATGAAGAGACACAACCTACAATAGATATGTTGTAATATCCTTTGTTTTCTCTCACAGTCTCACCTCTCTACTTCTCGCTCAGAGAATACACATCTATATTACACAGCCTCAAATACAATGCCCTCATACAAAGAGAGGGGGTTGCCTTCTAGGGAAAAAAACCCTAAACTAAACATAAGTTCTACCATCAGATCATCCGCCTAATGAACAACACAGATTGACTAGAAATTATTATAATTTTACAAGGCAATTTTACATTTGTTTTTAGCTTCGAGGGCACTGCCCTCGAGCCCCCGCACTCCCCCACGTGGAGGGGTGTACAGACTTCCTGGGGTATACATCCAGCTGAAACAAAGACCTTTGAATAATCATGCTCCACATCCAACAATCTCCCACTTGGAGAATTATTGTAGCAACTCCATCACTGCTTTTTTTGCTGGACAATGACTCCTCTTTGGACCTGGTTGTTTCTCATCTTCATCGTCATCCTTGAAGACCAATTGAAACTGAGCATATTCTCAGTTTCTCCCTGGTTACAACTTTTGTTAGCATATCTTTAGGATTCTGGCTAGTGTGTATCTTTTCCAGCTTCAACTCTCCATCGTCCAACACTAATCGTATGAAATGGTACTTGAGCTGTATGTGTTTAGTCCTAGAATGAAATGTTGAGTTCTTTGCAAGATGAATGGAACTTTGGCTATCACTGTAAAACATGCCCATATCATGCTCCTTACCCAATTCACCCATAAAACTTTGTAGCCAAATTATTTCTTTACTAGCCTTTGTAGCAGCAACATACTCTGCTTCTGTTGTTGAAAGTGCAACAACACTTTGGATTTTTGAAACCCAACTGACAGTTGTTCCACCAACAGTAAATACATATCCTGTAGTGCTCCTCCTGTTATCTCTGTCACCTGCCATATCTGCATCAACATATCCCTGTAGATAAATGTTTGAACCACCAAAGAATAGTGCTTGATCTGTGGTACCTTTCAAATATCTAAGAATCCATTTCACTGCCATCCAATGTTCCTTTCCTGGATTATTCATGTACCTTATTACAACTCCCACTGCATGTGCAATATCAGGCCTTGTGCAGACCATTGCATACATTAAGCTTCCAACTGCTGATGCATATGGAACTTTAGACATAGAATCCATGTCTTCTTGGGTCTTTGGGCACATTTCCTTACTAAGTTTGAAATGGCTAGAAAAATGTGTACTAACTAGTTTTGCATTGTGCATATTAAATATTTTCAGCACCTTTTGTATGTACTCATTCTGAGACAATGTTAATTTGCGATTTTTCCTGTCTCTAGTGATTCTCATACCAAGGATTTGTTTTGCAGCTCCCAAATCCTTCATTTCAAATGAATTTGCCAATTTTCTTTTGAGCACATTCATTTCCTGCATGTTAGACCCTACAACAAGCATGTCATCTACATACAATAACAATATAATATAGCTGCCATCATTTTGCTTTTCTAGATAAACATAATGATCAGAGTGACATCTAGTATAAGCTTGTTCAGACATAAACATATCAAATTTTAGATACCACTACCTTGGAGCCTGTTTTAAGCCATACAAGGTCTTCTTCAACCTACACACTATTTTCTCCTTCCCTTTCACTTCATATCCTTGTGGCAGTTGCATATATATCTCTTCCTCCAAATCCCCATGGAGAAAGGTTGTCTTTACATCTAACTGCTCAAGATGTAAATCTTCAACTGCTACTAGACTTAAAATAGTTCTGATTGAAGTCATTTTAACAACAGGAGAAAATATTTCATCAAAATCAATACCTTTCTTCTATGCAAACCCCTTCACCACAAGTCTAGCTTTGTACCTCTATTTTCTTCCATCTTCTTCCTTTAGCCTGTAAACCCATTTATTCTTCAATGTAGTTTCTTCTGCAGGCAACCTGACTAAGTCCCAATTTTGGTTATGCATTAAGGAGTCCATCTCTTCTTCCATGGCTACCTCCCACTTCTTCTTGCTTTCAACCTGCATTGCTTCTTCATAACATTCAGGTTCACCAGAATCAATCAACAATAAATAATATAAAGAAGGAGAGTATCATTCAGGGGGTCTACTTATCCTGGTAGATCTTCTAACACCACTTTCAGATGTTTGGGGTGCCTGTTGCTGTTGTGGTGGCTGTTGTTGTTGTGGTTGTTGATTATTATTATTTTCAAGCACCTTTAATTTTTCAGTGATTTCATCAAGAACTGCGCATTCCTTGTTTTTTTTTCCTGTTTATTTTCCTGCAACGGATTCTTATACAAGACCCTTTCATTTAATATTACATCTCTGCTCCTAATGCTTTTGTGATTTTCGTAATCATATAAGCGATAACCAAAATCATTAACACCATATCCAATAAAGGTACATTTCTTTGACTTTGCCTCAAGCTTTGTTCTATTTTTTTTTATCAATATGGATAAAGGCCTCACAACCGAAAGGCTTTAAAAAGGAGTAGTTTACCTTTTTGCCTGTCCATGCTTCCTCTAGAACACCACCATACAAAGAGCTTGAAGGCCCTCTATTTATTAGATAAATAGTAGTATCTACAACATCTACCCAAAATTGTAAAGGCAATCCTGCATGCAATCTCATGCACCTTCAACGCTCCATGACACACCATTTTCTGGTGGTGTTCTTGGAATTGTCCTCTCTCTGTGAATTCCATGCTCTGAACAGTACCTATCAAACTCTTTGCTACAATATTCACATCCATTATCTGATCTAAGACACTTCAATTTCTTTCCTATCTCTGTCTCAACAAAAGGTTTCCATTTCTTGAAAGTATCAAATACATCAAATTTATTCTTAATACAATAAATCCAAGTTTTTCTAGTTGCATCATCAATAAAAGTAACATAATAACGAGATCCACCAAGAGATGATACCTGAGCAGGTCCCCATACATCTGTATGCACAAGCTCTAATTTTTCTCTGCTCTTTTCTTTCCCAACTCTCAGAATCTGACTTTCTTCTGTTTTCCATAAATGCAATTCTCATAGAAATCCAAATCAACATTCTTTAAACCCGGCAACAAATTCCTTGAGTAAAGAATCTTCATCCCCTTTTCACTCATGTGTCCGAGCCTATGATGCCATAATGATGCATTTGCTCCTTTGGAAGTTAAATCATTAACAGAGTTATAAATACCATTGCATAAATACAATTTACCAACCTTTTCACCTTTTTCTATTACCAGGACTCCTTTGGTGACCTTCCATGCTTATCTGTGAAAGTTGTCACACAACCTTCACCGCCTAACTACCCTGTTGAAATCAGATTTTTCTTTAGATCTGGAACATGCCTTACCTCCTTTAGGTAGCCATTGGGTTTCCACCTCTACTGTGTTTTTACAAGAACCTTACCCATTCCAACAATTTTAGAAGGTTTATCATCACCCAAACGAACTTGTCCAAAATCTCCTTGAACATAGTCATGAAAGTATTTCTTATTAGGTGTGGCATGGAATGAGGCCCCTAAATCTACCACCCAGGAATCAGTAATATTTTCGAAAGAAAGAATCAAAGCATCTTGTAACACCTTACCTATCACATTTTCTTCATGATTTTTTTTCTTGTTGTGCATCTCCTTCTTTTCCCTTCTGAGATCTACAATATTTCTTTAGGTGTCCTTTCTTTCTGCATTTGCAGCACACTATCCCCGATCTGGACTTGGATCTACCTTTCCTTGATTTACTACGATACCCTGAGCTCTTTCCTCTTTCCATTTTTCTTCGCCTAGACTATGTACTCAAATCATTACCCGATGTCTCACCGAAGCTTTTCCATCACATTTCCTCTCTAAGGATGGCACTGACAACATCATCAAACTTTAAAGTACTAGATCCAGAAACAGAGTTACTAACGGCCATTACTAAACCATTCCAACTTTCTGGTAATGAGCACAAGAATAACGGAGGTCTAACTTCATCATCAAAGTTTACCCCTATAGAACATAACTGACTTGCAACAGTAATAAAATCATTTAAATGGTCTGTAATAGATCCACCTTCTGACATCTTCATATTAAATAACCGTTTCATAAGAAATACCTTGTTTGAGGCTAAGGGTTTTTTCATATAGTTTCTCCAATGCCTTAATCAAACCCTCTATCACTGTTTCCTTCGGAATGTTGAAGGCGACTGATGCTGCTAGGCACAACCGTATTGTTCCAAGTGCCTTTCTATCGAGAAGGTTCCATTCTTCATTTGTCATACCCATCGACATCTTTGTTTTTCTGCCCAATGGTAGGTATATATCTTTCTGATACAGATAATCTTCCATCTGCATCTTCCACAGCGAGAAGTTTTGGCCGTTAAATTTCTCAACCCTAAACTTACCATCTTCCGCCATTTCTCCCACTCGAACGAGGAACCCTTCTTTCCTGCGAGTTTATCAGCCAAATAGACTGTCAACTTTGATACCAGTTGTTAGGAAATTATATATTACGGACTAATGGAACACATAAAATATTGCAGAAATATAAACATAGAAAATGCATAAAAAAAGAGAGACACAGATATACGTGGTTCACCCAGTTTGGCCTACGTCCACCCCGAACAACCAGTCCTTCCTTTCTATTATCCAACAAAATGAAGAGACACAACCTACCGTAGATCTGCTGTAATATCGTTTGTTTTCTCTCACAGTCTCACCTCTCTGCTTCTCACTCGGAGAATACACATCTGTATTACACAGCCTCAAATGCAATGCCCTCATACAAAGAGAGGGGGTTGCCTTCTAGGGCAAAAAACCCTAAACTAAACATAAGTTCTACCGTCAGATCATCCGCCTAATGAACGGCCCAAATTGACTAGAAATTACTATACTTTTACAAGGCAATTTTACATCTATTTTTAGCTTCGAGGGCACTGCCCCCGAGCCCCCACCAAGGGACCTCTAACCCCTAGACCCCCAGTCGGGTTGATTGCCCCCGCCCCCCGGGACCCCCGCGGGGGGGGACAAGTGCCCCCCCCTCTCCTCACCACCCACATGGAGGGTGTATAGACTCCCTGGGTATACATCCGGCTAAAACAAAGACCTTTGAATAATCATGCTACACATCCAACACCTTGTTGATTGTATTTGTATCTTCCAGTTGACTTTCATGTTACTTGGGTATTCAAGAACTTGGATGAATTTTTAATTACAATTTCATCAAACCCAAGCATTCATTTCTCAAGATGACTAAGTCACTTTGTGATATCTATTTTTCATAGTGTGTGCACATGGATCTTACCATTGTGCCTTCATTGGACATATATTTTCACATGTATAGCTGGGCCTCTTTTACTCTTCACGACAATTTCCAGGCTAATGAGAAGTGCATAAGTTATGGCTTGCTTACTTCTTCATCTTTATCTTACTATCGAATGCTCATTTCATCATCTTGATAGTTTATAGTGTGCATCTTCTTTATCTAGGTTGTTGTTCAAGGTAAGAATATTCATAGTTCCATTGTTGATGAAGGTGCTTCAATCTATATTATGTCTATTTCTTACTGGAAGGCTATTGGTTAACCCCAATTAAGCCAGTCACCAACCACTTTGAAAGCTTTTGATGAAAGAACTTATAAACTATGTGGGATTTTGAATTCTCTATAGGTAAAATTAGGTGGGAAGACTGTATCAGAAGAAGTTGAAGTTATCGATGGACCTCTAGATTATAATCTTCTAATGGGTCATACATGGGTCTATGCCATGGCTACGGTTGTTTCCACATATTTCAGAATGATCACCTTTCCTCGTAAAGGAAGTATCATAACCATCGATCATTTAAATTTATTTTCTATTGATTCTTCAATTAGGAAGTGTTCCTCTCATGGGGGAAATGCCTCACCCATATCATCGTGTTAGATTTGGACTACTTTAGGATTCCTCTCTCATTGGAACCTTTTCACTTCCTCGTCGCTCACTGCCCAACGAATCTACTTTGGTTTCCTATATTAATATGAAATTTTCTTGTACTGCTCTAGTTGATCTATGGGTAGTGCTAAATCAGTCCAATATAGACATTTTTGGTGACCATATGCCGCTCATCCCCATTAAGCTAGATTATGAAGCCCTCCATTCGTCTTCTGTGGTTTATTTTGATCCTCCCTCTTCGATCAATTGGGTTGATCATTCTTTATATTATGGTACATCGTCTAATCCTTTCTCTCGTATGTTTTCCTCCACTGAGAGCATCATGGAGATCATGTTGCCAAATGATGTGCCATGGGATCATCATCATCATCGTTCCTCCTTGCCAAATTCCTTTGAGGAAAATCTTAATGAACTTTATCGACCTAATATTTTTGAATTATCTACGATGTTGATTTTGATAAGAACTTGTTGAAAATTGATGAGCATATCCCTCTAGATATTTGATCTGAAATGATCATAAACTAAAAACTGATGTAGAAGTGATTAACCATTTATGATTTGAATGTTAACTGAAAGAGTGGAAATTGAGGAAAACATTCTTGATAAGAACACTTTATGACAGCTGATTAATCATAAAAATGATGCATAATAGAAGTGAAAACAGTAAAAACACAGTGATACCAGACAGCAAGATTGATGACGGAGTTTGTCCCTGATGGAATATGTCTCCAGGTCTACTTTCAAGATGGGTGACTGTTTTTATTAGGAATGAAAAGAATGTGTTGATTACACAGAGATTTGATAAATTTTAGTGTGCACGCAAGAACTTCTGATCATTGTCATCAGATAGCCCTCTGAACCAGCTTTCCAATGCCTCTTACGGTTCCCAATTCCGACTCTGGATGCTCCTGTAACACTAAAAACAAAACCGCTTATAACCTCCAGAATCTGCAAAAAAAATATCAAAACCACTCTATTGTCCTTCAAAGAAGAAAATCGACCTTAAAAAGGCCTACAGGTACATGATAACCTCCATGGGATGATTACAGGATGAATTGGTTGCTTCAAGATGTGTTTTAGAACTTCGATCTAGTTGCAAGAGGACACAAACGCAGGTTCATGGTGATCGAATTAGTTTTTTGTAACAAAACTTCAACAAAACCCCAAAAATACCATAGGATAAGCCTAAAACTATTTACGGTCAACTAACCGGGCGGAGGTTGGAACAATTTCGTGTGACTGGTGCTATATCTCATGTTTTGAGTGCCGGCGGTTCCGCTGTCAGTTTAGAACTGGCGGTCTATGCTACAGCACGTTCACATGTTTCTACTACGGTCAACATCTGACGGTTAATGCCAACCCCAAGCCTAATGGTTAACTACTAACTCAACGGTCTGATCTCGATTTATATGCGATAACTTCACGCGATTTTGAAGACTAGCGGTTACTGCTAACCTTAACTCCATGGTTTACAATACACAGCACTCACATGTTACCTGTTGGGGTTTGAAACCTCCGACGCGGTCAACTGACTGTGGTTAAACCACGACGGTCTACCTAACCCTGTCACATGTGTCGAGACCTCTGATGTAGTTAGTGCTAGTAGTTTAGGATTGTGTATTGTATTTTGCATCTTTTTTTTTTAAGTTTTTACATATATTTGCAAGGCTGAGGGTTATATGTCAAGGGTTTTGGACTTCGGTTTTAACATTAGGTTAGGTTTTAGGATTCGTATTAATGTGGTAGGTTAGGCTTATATTTAAACATAGGTTTTGAATCATAGTTAAATATCATAGCTCATGTCCCTTTAAATGAACCACATCAAAGCCATTTGTCACATTGTGACATTTTTACCTTGAGACCTTATTGACGAAACAACCCTGAGAGAACTAAAAACACTGGTAAAATTGATGAACATGAACACGACCCGACTTCCCTAGATACATTAGACTTTTACCACAGACAACACCCATGTCAACATCAAAACTTGCGAAGACAAATGACAAAACACATGTCATCGACCAATCCTGGTAGAACTGTCGATGAACACAAGTCAACATCCAGGTACAAACCCTCTCAACTAAACGCCATGCAAAGCCATAAACATTACCTAAATAACCTAATCCATAGCCAAAATTGTCGTACTGAACTGAATTGATGATGACAATGAACACTGATGACGACACTTGAACACATGTGCATTAAATCAACGGAATTCTCCTAGATCAATATTTCAATTAAACCTGCCATTATTGAAAATCTACATATTAATGCATCTTGCTCTCCCGATGAGGTCAAGACTTATAAAGCCCTTTTCCATGAATTCAGAGATATTTTTCCCTATTCTTACGAAGAAATATGTGGTATCGATCCAAACATAGTTGTTTCATGAAATTAAAATGTATCTTGATGCTAAACTAGTTCGGCAATGCCTTCGCCCTATTCATCCCAAGAAGGCCACCACAATTAAAGTTGAAGTTGAAAAACTTCTACAAGCTAGTTTCATCTATCCTATACCTTTAACTAATTGGGTGTCTAATATTGTTCTTGTCATGAAGAAATAGGGAACAATCCATGTGTGTGTCAATTATTGGGACATCCATCATGCTTATCCAAAAGAAAACTATCATATGATCCTCATCGACCATATTGTTAATGATTGTGTCAATTGTGATATATTTCATTTATGGCTAGTTTCTCTGGTTTCTCAACATAAAACTACATTCATTTGTCCCTAGGGAACATTTACGTATAAAAAACTCCCTTTCGAATTAAATAATGTTGGGGCTAGGTTTCAGAGGGCAATGAATTATGCCTTCCACGACATCAAACATATCTTTCCACCCTGTTGACGTGTTGGACATGTCAACATGTCATGGGATCTCCCCGGTAAGAAGTACCAATTAGAACTTAGACCATTTGGTGTAGGAGTTCTAGTAGTGGGTTCTACAATATGTTGAGAAATGGAAACAAGAAATTCCAGTTTAATTTGTCCTTGAATTATACTGTGAATTAAAATAGAATTCTTTTCTCATAGAAATTTGAAAATAATTAATTAACTTAATTAATTTAGGAAATTTGAATTGGAAGTATTTTAGAAGACATGTATATGTTCTCCCTAACTTATAGGAGTTCGGGATGAGTTATGAATGAGTTGTAATCAGTTCACTATGTTTATTGAGTTAAGTCCTATTAAATTAGTTCCAATCAGTTTCAGGAACTAATAGTGAGTAAATAGTTAGTTGGGATATTAGTGACCTAATTAGTGCTACTCTAGTTAACTGGAGATTCCACCATCAGAAACTCATGCATGTTGATTTTGAGAAAGACCCAATTGAGACTAGAGTGCAGGGACAATGTACTATTTATTTTAGAGTGTTCTGAGTTGACCTGATAGTGCATGCAATCAAGAATTGATCCTTGACGGATTGCGTTGTTTTTAGAGGCTTTATTTCCCTTTAGATAAAAGCTATCCTACATAGGAAATACACATTGGAATAGAGACTTGGAGAGCTTGTGAAGAGGCTAATCATTGGCCTTGAGCTTGCTTATGAGTTGGAGATTCAATTTGTTGAGTGCTAGGATTGTTCTAGAGAGAACAAGCATTGTAATTTCATCTTGATTTTCCATATTAATACAAAACAAATAGTGGGGTTTTGAGTTGTGGCTTTCCCTGAATATTTATTGTGTTATGTGCCTTTGATTCTCCTCCTCTATTGATTATTGTTTACTCGATGTTTATGGGCTTCCACTGTAAAGAGTAGAATTAGATTCTTGTCTCTTGTTTTAGTAGACTATATGAGCTTGTGAATCTACAAGTTTTTCTACATGGTATCAGAGCAAGATTGTTTTTTGGGCCAAGAGTTTGCAGAGAATTTTTGAGCATTTCTGTGAAAAAAAATTAGAAACAAATAAACAGATTTGGATTCCTTAGGAAACGATACCCAAATTCAAAAAACAAATCGACTGAATCGGAGTTCAGACGAAGGAGATATCACTGATTTAAAATCATCTCTCTAGAGGAAATTTCAAAGTTTTGAGTTTCTGGGTTATAGGTGAAAGTCCAATTTGCATACATACTTCGAGATTGGAAGGTGGTGTTCCATGGGTTGAGGCTTGAGTATTCCTTTTATGGAAGCTCAAATTTTATATCTTGGAGGGATAGGATGGAGGTTGTGCTAGATGATAATGGCTTGAAGGAATTGATTGATCAAGAAGTCCCCAAGCTAGCAACTACAGATGCACAGAAATTGGATGAATGGAAGAAGTGTGTGGCAAAGGCAAGGTAGATAATCCCTAAGGGATTTAGAGACCACATTGTCTCAAGTCTCTATGGCAAGGAAACTTTGCACGCAATGTGGAAAAAATTAACGGACTTGTATTAGAATAGTAGTGATCAAAGGAAGTTGGCATTGAAGGATAAACTTCGTAAAATCAAGATGGAGAAAGATGAGATTATTCCAATGTAGTTGACCAAGTTCACTCAATGTCGGGATGAACTTGGAATTGTTGGAATAACAGTTTCCGAGGAGGATATGCTCTTCTTGGAATCCCAAAGGGTTGGCATAGTTATTAAGATTCTATCAATGGTTGAGAGAATCTGCCAGATTGGGAATGACTATGGTCGAATTTGATGCAGGATGAGATCAGGAGGAACACCAAGGATGGCTCTTCATCCAACATTGATGATGAAGAGAATTATTCCTCAACGATTAAGGCAAGGAAGGGGAAAGGTAAAATTTCTCGTTCCAAAAAGATTCTTATCATGGAGGTAAGAAGAAGGACATGACGAAAGTTAAATGCTTTCATTGTCACATGATGGGTCACTTTGCTACAAATTGTCCATTGAAGAAGTCCAAGGAGATGTCCTCAGGAGGAGCGATGGATGAGACTTTGGCCTCCCAATTCAAATTGGACTTTTCCCTCATTGCATGCATTCAATGTTCAATGATGGGAAGTGTTTGGTACTTAGACAGTGGAGCTTCTTTCCACATGACTAGCAACGAAGAGTTATTCAGTGACCTGGATGAGAAAGATCTCAAGATGCATATCGAGATGGGTGATGATAGTAAGCATGGTGTTGCTGGTGTGGGAACTATTAATTTTCAGACGGAGCATGTGGCTCCACTCACCTTGAATAATGTTATGCATGTACCCAGACTAACGAAGAACTTGGTATCCATTCCCATGCTTGAGGATAGAGGCCATGATGTGATTTTTCTGAAAGGAAAGGCATTCCTTCAACACATAGCCACAGATCAAGTGAACAAGATAGGGATTTGAGTTCAGAATCTCTATAAGATAGAGGTAGAGGATTGTGCTACTTTGAGTTCAAAAGAAGAAAATATGTTGAGCCAAGACATCGATGAGTTATGGCACAGGCGATTAGGCCACTTGCATCATGGGGCTTTGAAGATATTGCAGCAAATATCTACCAATCTTCCCAAAGGTACGCTTGACCAAGTTGATACATGCAAGGGTTGTACTTTGGGAAAATTAACCAAGTCTTCCTTTTGAGACTATGGTGCAGGTAAATTCTCGATGCAGACAAAGATAATTCCTCTAGCCTGAGAGAGTGGGCCTATCCACAAACAAACAATCTATGGAAAAATTCCTTAAGCTAGAATCAAATAAGAGGGCCTACCTCTTAGAATGCTATTCTGCTTGGTGATGATCCTGCTTCCTTACTCCAGCTATCTTTCGTTTCCTTCCTTCGAATACCTGAAACAAGCAAACAAGCAAGAACAACAAACATAATAGGATACAAATTGCATTCAGCCTACCTAAAAGGTCAAGGAATATTAAGCCATCAAATGTAAGATAACACACAATTTTGGAAATCAATCAATATTTGTATTTATATAAGTTCAAAAAGAGATTACAACTAATGCCTTGACGTTGTTGGTCTCCTCCGACATATCTGGGTTCCCACACCTCTGCTAGCATCTCATGGATAGCCCCAACAATGGAAGTTTTAAGGCTTCTTCCCTTTAGTTCCAAACCAAACCAAACACACTATTCTCCCTCCACAAACATAAACTAGAAGGCTACAAACTATGATATCTTGATGGTTATTCAAGCTCCAAAAATACTAAGCTTGAAAAAACTAGTTTATCTCGTTAAAAGAGGGGTTTATATAGCTTGGATGGAGTGGAGATGGTTCCTCTTATCATGGGAGAGGCCTTATCTCTTAGGCTTCTTCCATCTTAATAGGGGAAAGGAGCCCAAACTGACTTCCTCAATTCCATCCAGCCCAACCATTTACCAGACTTCTGTTATGAAGCTTCTAGACCTGGAAGCTTCGACTCCATATTTAAAATAATTTCCAAAAGAGGATCGGTGTGACTAAGAAAAGGCTCATTTGCTTCATACAGCTCTCGTTCAAGTTTTAAACTCTGCAAATCGACACAGGAGGAAATGGGTCATTAGCGTCGATCTTGTAAACTGGGTAAAAGGAAGATTCTTGGGAAATTATGCAAAAGGGAAATGTTCTGTTCATGAAGAGGGACATAATGGGAGTCTCTTCATGATGGGAAAGCATGTAGGGTTCACTATAGAGGTCCTCCAAGATCGAGGAATGGGTGTACAGGGACAACTATAAAATGTTGTGTGATAGATGCCCCTTAAAGCATGAAGGCCGAACTAGAGTGAGGGGTGAAATGCTTTAAAAGTAGATGTGGGAACTGAAGTTTGTCATCAGAAAACCTGCAAGTAGGCATAGATACATATACATCAATGAAACTCTAACAAATGATACATGAATCGTGGTTGGGATACAACCATCCAGAGAGAGATCATGTAAATGGATCCAAGGCATAGGCACAACCATCCAATAAAGAGGTTCATATCAAAACCAAGATATGGTTGTGTTAGCGCTCGAATCTACCTCAGGCTGAGGAAAGCAAAACTCGAGGCAACATCAAACGAAGCTCAGCCTCATAGCTAGCCCTACGAGGACAGGAGAGGGCTCTCTGCGGGTCTATCTCGGCAAAAGGTTTTCAAAGGGGCTGAGATAACTTATAGTGAATGCTGATTTTAGGCTAGTAAAGAGATATAAAATGAGGTTTTTAATAAATGATTGGGTTTTCTGGGCTGCATGGGGCAAATAACAGCTTGAACATGGAAATATAATCAAAAACACAGATTATCTCCTGAGGCAAGATAGGCAAGAAATTTAACATCAATTTTGAAATAATGTGGAGTGGGTGAACTGTTTGAAAGGTTGACAAGGGCATAGAAGATGGATCCTTGTCAAACAGAAGAAAACATTGAATATGAACACTTCCTCAAGATAGAGCAAATAAATTGGATTCTGCCTTTCTCACTTAAAATTATTCAACAGAAATGATTATGAAATGAAATAGTAAACATAACAAGGAACGTATGAGATAGTGAAGAAACATATGTCAAATGTCATACCACAAGAATCTCATGGAGTCAGAGCTGTATCTTTCATTAAATCCCTGTCAAAAACTATACAATGAAACTCTGTTCTCTCTTCCACCAGCTTTCAGAAATCTCTTTACAAATCATTTTCAATACATTAAATAAAACTTAGCTAGGAGAAAACAGCTCGACCCAAAAACAAGAGTGTTGTTTCAACTGAAAGCCATAAAAATAGTAAAAGAGCTACTCAACGATTCTAAAGAACAGTGTTACATTATTCATTTGAAATCTCTGATGACCAGTTGGAAAGGCGTACACTGCAACTTTAGACCCTTTGGATCATAACTAAAGTCCAAAAATAGGAAATCGAATCCTATTTTATCAGCAGATCCAGTCATATGATTTCCGAGACCCTAAAAAGTTCTTGGAAACTCTTCCTCCTTCGAAACAAGAAATAATAGAGTTGCCTACAGATGTTTGCATTGACAGTGTGCAGCTGAAAATATGTATTGCGGAGTTGGGGCAGCAAACAGAGTCTGGCTTTCACGATCCTATTGCGATGTACATGGAAATGTTTTTCAGTTTGACTAACAAATCAAACTGTCTTTTACATGACCATGCTCATTACGTGCATGAAGGGCTGCCAGCAATTACATCTGTGTCCTAGTGGAAGCATTCTCAAGCGGCATCATTCTCAGGTTTACTTGAATGGTTGATCTGGCATTACAGGATTACTTGATTCATTGGCTCAGCAACAGAGTAGGGTAGATTTTGTAAATAAATAAGCAGCTAAAGGGCAGCATTTCATTCTAGTTTCATTACAGTTTTGGTTTGAAGTTTGTTGAATCAGTTTTTCAATCCTTTCAGTCCAGTTTCAGTCCATAAATGAGTCAAAATTTTGTGTGGTTGATCGAAATAATGACTCCATTGCCCAATGGATGGAGGCACTGTCTGTTCTCCCAAAGATCTGCAGATTCTTGGCGCCTCCAAGAAGCGGCAGCTGCCATCCCCATTGGAGCCAATGTTAGACTTGGTCCTGTTAGTCCTCTGTCAGAATCAAATTCACCAAGGTTCATTTCTCGTCATTTGCAGTCATCAAGCACGTGTATTAGGATTGGATCTTTATCATACCAGTTACCACAGGTTTGAGTCTGTCACTACGGGTTCGGATCACCACAGACCTTTGTATCACCTCAAGTTCGATCTGCTAGCACAGAATACAGATTTTTTATAGATTGATCACTGCTACAAGGAGATCAGGTTTCACAAATTTGGATGTCACACAGGATGAGGCTTAATATAGATATGCACTTCATATTTCCAATAAGCTTCATTTCAAGATTTTCATCATGTTCGAGGATATTTCTTTTTCAAAACTTTGTTTTGAAAAGGAAATTTTCAAATTTTAATGTTTGTAATGAATCTATATTTTAGAGTCTCCTACGTTGAAATATTTCAGAAGCAGCCTCGGTGATCTTTTCCAAAGCCAAAGTGCCGGATCCCTGCAAAAAAAAGCAAATTTATCAGTCCAAAAACTCAGAAAAGCCAAAGGAAAAGCATTGTATTAAATGGCCAAATATCAAACTACAGAAACATTATGAAAGTGGGTTACCAATTAAATTTGAAATTGAATTTGATTTGATAAGATATTTTCTTATAAAACATGGCAAACAAATTCATTTGCAAGAAATCCACAAGGCAGAGGTCGAATTGCAGATTTGGAGGGCCGAAGCTGTGTTTTCATAATCCTGGACAGCATTGGAGGTGCACGCTACGCGTTGGAGGTGTGCGCTACGCACTGAGGTGGGTGCTACGCATTGGGCCTCACCGGCAAGTGTAAAAATACACAGGCGCTACGCACTGAGGTATGCGCTACGCGTTGGGTTCGGGCACTACGCATACAGTCTCAAAACTAAAAATTTCGCTCCTGCGTTCAGTTTCTTGTCAAATCACCTTGTTTTGCCTACAAGCAGCAACTTGTGAAGATTTCTTTGCTGCTATGCTTGATGCCAATAATGCCGATCTCTCAAATTTATTGTTATGGTATTCACAAGCAGAAACCACTTAAAATGAAACATGTGACAGGTTCCAACTGCCAGAGCAAGTCAAGATTGAATATGTAATAGAAAAGGCGAATCTGGAAGATGTTCTGTTGTATCTAAGCAAGAAAAGTTCTATCTGTTCTGTTTGGTGCCAGCGCACTTTGTGGAATTAAATTAGGTAGGCAAAGCTCGATCTGTTCCATCTAATACCAGGATAGGCAATTTTTCTACACTGATCTAAGGGAAACGAAACTCTGTTGTCCTATCTAAAGCAGCAGGTCTGTGGTATTGGTCTATCTTTATATTTCTACTTGATTGAAGGGGAAACAAATGCACATTCAATCTTGCTTGGCATCGAACGAAGCACTGTTGTAGTAAGTAGACCAAACCTTCATGATGGTTAATCTCCATTCCAACACAAAGGATTTTCTGTGATACGACCTCTTTGAGCTCACGCAATTCACCTGAAGTGGAGAGTCTGTGGTGCTGATCCTTGAAAGGACAGTGAATTATATTCTGAAGAAGGCTCTAACTAAGACACTGTTAATAGCCACACTCATATTGTGCCAAGTCGAAAGTCGAAATTTTTAGAAGTGACAGGTTTTGAGTCGAAATCCATTCTAGTGGTGAGTCTGTGTTTCGAAAGGTTTCGCATGTTTGGCGATACAGCTTCTAAGCAAAGCCCGAGTCACAAAGATGAGGATGATGAACAAGCCAAAACAGTTTGTGAATTGCTTATGCAGAATGCTGAAATAGGAAAAATGTGTACACGTGTTCCTTCTGAGCCACGTGGTTATTTCCGCGCAAAGGCTGCTCTTTTAAAACTAACACTTTACTCAAAGGTGTAAAGGCGCTCAAATCATACATTTTGATGACACCAGTTTCAAGAAGATAAGCAACTTGTTGAATGAGTATGTTGAGAGTGGTGATAAGGCAGAAGCTTGTCATTGTATAAGAGATTTGAATGTTCCTTTCTTTCATCATGAAGTCGTAAAGAAAGCTTTAATTTTAGCTATGGAATGAAGAAGCGCAGAGCCACAGATCTTGGCTCTATTGAAAGAATCTGCTGAGAAGGGTCTAATAACATATAGTCAGATGTCGAAGCGTTTCGGTAGGCTTGCTGATACTGAAGATGATTGTCACTGGACATAATCAATGCGAAGGACGTGTTTGAATTTTTGGTTTCGAAGGCAACAACAGAGGGATGGCTTAGTCCAGCATCTGTTAAGTCCATCCCTAGTGAGCAGAATAGACCAGCAGAGCATGATAATGCAAGGCTTTTCAAGGAGAGGGCAGTGACTATTATTCAAGAGTACTTCCTTTCTGATGATATCTCTGAAAGTCACAAGGAGTCTAGAAGACCTTGCTGCCCCTGATTTCAATGCAGTTTTTTTCAAGAGGCTTATAACATTAGCTATGGACAGAAAGAATGGAGAGAAAGAAATGGCTTTTGTTTCGTTGTCTGCTCTCTATACAGAGATGTTTTCTAGTTGAGGATATTGTGAATGGTTTTGTTTTGCTACTAGAATCTGCTGAGGACACTGCATTAGACATAACTGATGCTGCAAATGAACTAGCCCTTTTCCTGGCTAGAGCTGTCATAGGTGATGTTTTGGCTCCCCTGAATTTAGAAGAAATTGACAGCCAATTAAAGCCAGGACCTATTGGAAGAGAAGGAGTATTCGGCTCAACAGTCTGCTCGGGTGATCAAAGCTTATAATGTGCTTCTCAAGCCTCTACTCAGAGCACGATATCTGCCACTGAAACAACTCTCTAATCTAGCAGCACACTCATTTCATGGTGCCAATAAAAAAATCTCATGGATTCACTTAATTATTTACTTCACAAGGACTTGTATGGTTCTGCATAGCCCTTGATGGCTCTTTATATGTAGTTACACCTGCAAGGCATCCATGTTGATGAGGAAGCAACTATGCCTGACCCAAAATTGTTCATGGAGATCATGGAGGTTCAACAAACTATAGAAGATGCTAACAATGATGATGCTCTCAAAATTCTTCAGAGTAAAACACAAGCGAAACTTGAAGAATGTCAGTCATCTTTCTCAACTGCATACGAAAGTCATGATTTTTTCTCTGCAATATCATCTGTTCAAAAAATGTCATATTATGAACGTGTAAATAAAGAGATCAGTAAGAAGCTTTAATGAAGATCATAATAATCAAAAATAGGGAGAGTCTACATGAGCTGAAGATTTGTTAGTGGGTGTTGGATTTTACTTCCGACGGACAAAGTTTCATATTCCCAAGTAAAAGCCATGGAAACTAGGTAAAAGCAGTAAGGTGAAGGTCACACAGCATGTAAATCCAGAATCCATATGGAATGGCAGTATCGATATAAAGGACTTGTTAGCGAATTCATCTTTACAGTATAACATTTATTGTACTAGGTTTTTGTGTCATAAATGCACAAAACGTCATTGAGGTCATGATAACCAGGAATCAGTAGGTTTAATTTCAAATGCATAAAGGAGGAGGTTTTGAGCAACACAAAAGGTGAAAAAGTCGAAAACCAAACGGTGAAAAAGGCACAGGGAAGGCAAAAAGTCAGAAACCGAAAAGCCCAAAATAAACAATGATATCTACCCCAGAAGAGAAAATAGGATTCGATTTCTTGTTTTTGGACTTTAGTTATATCTACCCCAGCAGAGAAAATAGGATTCGATTTCCTATTTTTGGACTTTAGTTATGATCCAAAGGGTCTACAGTTGCAGTGTATGCCTTTCCAACTGGTCATCAGAGATTTCAAATGAATAATGTAACACTATTCTTTATAACCGTTGAGTAGCTCTTTTACTATTTTTATGGCTTTCAGTTGAAACAACACTCTTGTTTTTGGGTCGAGCTGTTTTCTCGTAGCTGAGTTTTATTTAATGTATTGAAAACGATTTGTAAAGAGATTTCTGAAAGCTGGTGGAAGAGAGAACAAAGTTTCATTGTACAGTTTTTGACAGGGATTTAATGAAAAGATACAGCTCTGACTCCATGAGATTCCTGTGGTATGACATTTGACATATGTTTCTTCTCTGTCTCATATGTTCCTTGTTATGTTTACTGTTTCATTTCATAATCATTTTTGTTGAATACTTTTAAGTGAGAAAGGCAGAATCCAATTTATTTGCTCTTTCTTGAGGAAGTGTTCATATTCAATTTTTTCTTCTGTTTCACAAGGATCCATCTTCTATGCCCTTGTCAACCTTTCAAACAGTTCACCCACTCCACATTATTTCAAAATTGATGTTAAATTTCTTGCCTATCTTGCCTCAGGAGATAATCTGTGTTTTTTATTATATTTCCCTGTTCAAGCTGTTATTTGCCCCATGCAGCCCAGAAAACCCAATCATTTATTAAAACCTCATTTTATATCCCTTTACTAGCCTAAAATCAGCATTCACTATAGGTTATCTCAGCCCCTTTGAAAACCTTTTGCCGAGATAGACCCGGAGACAGCCCTCTCCTATCCTCGTAGGGCTAGCTACGAGGCTGAGCTTGGTTTGATGTTGCCTCGAGTTTTTCTTTCCTCGGCCTGAGGCAGATTCGAGCACTAACAGGTTGTAGCCATCCAATAATGAGAAGGATCACATATAGCGATTCATGGTATGGTCGCAGCCATTCATCTAAGAGAGACATGTATATCAGCATGCTCATGTCATGTCACCTTGCACCCTGTACTTTTTAATCTAAGCCCAGGGTCTTGTGCTCCAACACGACCTTATCAAAGTACAAATTCTAACATGTGAATAAATGTGTTGAAGTCGAACATGCTAGAAAGTAGCTTGATTATCGATCAATGATGTGAATCATTAACAAGCATGAGTGAAACTGCGAACAATGACAATGGCTCTCAAGGTACTAGCAGCACAATCCATGGAATGTGAATAAAGGGACTGAAGTTAAACACCTGTGAAATCACCTGATTGAAAGCCAATGATCTAAACTTGTCGTCGGGTACGAAGAACTTTCCATTAGGGCATGCAAGCTCTAAGGTACTGGAAGGGAGTCTCTCAGCCATCTTCCTGGATAATGAGCTAAAGTCAATAGGAAGTGATAGTGTCAAAGAAGGGCCATGATGTATCCCACATCATTGACATGAGACAAAGGGATGCAATGATTGTGGACGATACAGAGAATCAGGAATGAGTGTAACTGCAGAAGGACAACCCTTGAACATATTGGCAACACGACTCTGGAGTTTGGCAGCCTCTGGATCCATAAGATCGGAGGTCATGATGATGTGGCAGAGATTAAATGGTAGGAAAATATGAATGGACCAACCCAGGAAATTCAACGACGAAGTGAGGATATCCCAACCCAACACGAGGTAGAAAGTGTCATGGTCAAGAGTGAGTTACCGACATAACTGATATAATTTCCCATTTTCCCCCACCATTTTTGGTAGGTACCCCAATTATCTTTTGATCGCAAGCTTGAATGGGATAGCATGTTCTTGTAGTATAAGTCCATCCTTCGGATGAATCCGACCTAGTAAGATTAATGAGCCCTAGGAAGGAGAAGCTCATGTTCTTCATGGCAATGAATCCGATGTCATTTAATGTTTTAATGAGTCTGACAAAGGTGTAACTCAGTATCTTTTTCATGTTTAGAGAGTTTGAAAAACACATAGAAAAGAAAACTCCACATGGTCCCCTTCCATACATTTATGTCTCTCAAGCCTAAAAAGGTAGAAAACGATACTTGAGAAAACCACTTGACCATTTCAGTCAAGGAGAACCTTTTTCATAAATAGTTTATTCCAGCCTGAAAAAGGGGTAAATGAAATTTCGCAACCTTTAACGAGTTCAAAACGACAAGTGCTCGGCAATCCTTTTGTGTTTAAAGAGTTAGAAACGAGCTTGAAAGCGGACCCCCAATTTTATTCTCTTTAACGAGTCAAAAAGGAAAAAATACTCGGCAATATTTTCATTTGATTTTTACGAGTCAAGAAAAGAGCTTAAATGAGACTCTAGTACCATTATCAACAATCTGTCTCCTGTCGCTGCAAAAAGGTAAACGTATTATCCAATTTCTGAGGTAAATAGATGAAAAATGAATAATTTTTACCATTTTACCTTTTTACCTCATGTAGAGAAATTTTTCACCCATTTTTTCCCTAGATTTTCAGGAGCAGATTGCGGCAGATCCAAGAGGGCATTCGACCATCCATTAGTTGCAGATAAGAGCTAAGACCCTTAGCTTCATTTTTATGCTTGTTTTGCCTATTTTTAACCATTTTTTGGATTTCTGGCAAAGAACTTAGCAAAAAAAAAAATTCATCGGTCAATGCGATTTCTAGGCACGAAATCATGCCGATCGAGGGTTATTTAACTCGGTCAAGTGCGCCGTCAGCGCTACTATTTTTAAAACAGTTGCACCGGTGCCGTGAACACAAAAATTTTAGTTTTTTGCCCAAATTTCTCTGCTTTGATCCAAATTTATTTAGCCAAGGATGAATGTTGACTTGATTTTATGGTTTTTGTAAGGAAAACACAGTGAAAAATGGTTGATTGGAAGGAACGAGAGTATGAGGAAATCGATACATAGGCATTGGTAGGCCAAAACTATTTAAATGCCCTGAGGAACTGTGGGCTCCTCAAATTATTCCTCATACCAGATCTTCAGGCTCAACCTGAGTTACTGCAGTATTTGATTAGTCTTTGAGATGTCAATTGGGAATTTTTTGTAATCCAGGACCAAGAATTGGAATTGGAAAATTCTGAAATCCATTTCATCACTAGACTGTCCCGAAGAGGGGAACTAGTCAATCTGTATGGGTCCAAGCCTATTGGGGCAAGTGTGAATATGTTTCTCACAGAACACTGCCCAGAAGCACTGAAATCAAAAAGCGGCAAGATAGAGATCACGACTGTTCGGGATCTTGGGCTCAACGTGCTACTTTTGACCATAAACAGAGTGGTTGGGGCTCAGGCAAAGCATGAGTCCAACAAATACAAGTTTCAGTATGCTATAGACTGTATGGCACCGACTATCTTCAACTGGGCATTAGAAATGAAGGTAAACATGAAGCGCTAGCTATCCAAATCCAAGGCAGAAAAACTAAAGTAGTTTGGATATGGTTCTATTCTAGTGACCTTCATTTTGGAGCGGTTCTCACTATCTCACTACCAGCTTGCTTAGGTGAATCTATCATTTCCACAAGACCCACAGATGGTCCGCTGGAGTGAATTGATGACTAGAATCATTGGGGGCCAACATATGTCATATAATCCCACCTTCTTTTCGTGGTTGAGGCATCAACTGATCGTAGTAGAGGATTTACCTTATAACGGTATTGACTTCTGTGGTGATCCCGATATGTCACTCCCAGAAGGAGAAAATTATGATGATGGAGGTAAGAAAGAAAACCATTTTAAATTTATTTATTTTTATTGTTTTTCAAATACATGCATTCATGACATTTCGATTTTGTAAATATATATGTGGGACCAGAGCGACCTGCCGGGATTTCCTCGGTTTCTAGGTGCGTTGCTCAATAGTTTGATATCACTCCTTATTAGGAAGGAGTCGATAATGACGAGGAAATCACGCGGAACCTCGAGAGATTGACTAGAGGTATCCTAGAGTATGTTAGGGTGGGTGACATCCCACACCAGTATCAGTGGCAGATAGTGGGGGTATTAGACCGAATTCGCCAACTGCTAACTCGTGTAGTACGAGAATTTACATGCTATCATGACCACCATGTTGAGTAGTCCATAGGATTAGTAGTTTACATTTTTTAGGCCTGCGAGCCATGGATGTATTTGAACACGTATATTATTTTTAGGGTTTTTGATGTACGACACTCAAACATTATCGACATATATATACATGCTATATTTTCTGCTTACTATGGTACAAATGATTTGTTTTTTCACATATTTCGTAAATGTCTATGCAACACATAATTATCTAATGCATCTATCAATGTATTCATATGTCTAGGAATATGATGATATGTAATGTAATCAAAATTTATCTCCAATAGATGAATACACAAATACATTCTCAAAATATGAGGGTTTCTGGCAGAACATTTCCTGTTGAGTTAAAAAAAACAAGTTTTGAATCAAGGTTGACAACCAATTCCCAAATTTCAAGAGAAATTTCTTCTGACAACAATTCGATAATTGTGCTATACTCAACAATGTTATTAGTTCTTCGACCTAAACAAATACCTTGAAGATCAATCAACTCACCATGGGGGTAATAAATGGCCCATGCCACGGATGATAGATTCTGGGTACTACGGAAAGCACCATTAGCAAAACCAATGTGAGGAGTCACAGACATCTGCAAAGTAGGCGAAGACATAATAGGCAAGAAAGTTGCTTGAAAAATAACACACCAAACCACACTACATAAAAATGAATAACACATTATTGTAAAAAGGTAGCCATGCAAGATAACTCGGGCATAGTACTTTTTGATATAAACCCAATTAGAGGGCTTGCCTAAAGGATTTCCCTCATAATCAATCAGCTCATAGGCCCCTTTTTGTAACACACGTTTAACAATGTAGGGCCCATGCCACATGGGTTCGAACTTACCTGCCCCCAGCTTATCATTAGCTTGATCATAAGTAAAACCAAATCACCCTCAGAAAGCACGAGGAGAGACTGACTGGTCAAAATGGGACTTAACCCATTTTTTCTGTGCTTCAATGACTAAAGCAGTAAGACAGCGAGTTTCATCCAATCGTTCTAAATACAAGAGGTGCTCTTCTTGAGGTGAGGTCTCAGTGAGAAGTTCGATAACTAGCTTGAGTGAGGTAATTTCACATTCAATCGATAAAGTTGCTTCAAGACCATAGACTGGCTGGAAAGGTGTGAATCCAGTTGCATCTTTAGTCAAGGTTTGGTAAGCCCACAAAGTTGAAAAGAGCATGAGATGCCAATTTGACTTGTGCATCCCAATGGTGCGCTGAAGCGTCGTAACCATGACTTTCTTCTCAGCTTCAACTTGGTCGTTGGCCTAAGGGTAATACGAGGTTGAGACATCGTGGCACAAGCCCAATGTCGAAGTCAGTTCAGCCATCATGTAATCTCAAAAATGGGAGCCATGGTCGTTGACAATGGCTTAAGGCACTCCAAACCTAGAAATAATGTGATTGAATAGAAATTGAGCCGTTATTTTATCGACAGTAGAGTATGTAGGCATCACTTTTGCCCATTTGGTGAATTAATCCACGACAACGATAATATAACCGTGTTCCCCAGCCGAATGAGGGTTACACTTCATACAGTCAATGCCCCATTTGGAAAAGGGACCAAAGGTAATAACGGGGTGAAGGTGAGCGGGTGGGGTGTGCATTTTATGCTGATAAATTTGGCACTCATGGCATTTTCAAACAATAAGGATGCATGTTATAGCTCAAAGTCTCACCCTTGATATTTGTGATGTTGCATTTATGGCCTAGGGAAACCCCTCCTTCCAAACTTGGTTCAAATACTTAAAAAACAGTGTTTTATTCCCTGTACGCGACATTACCCTGAGCTAAACGCGTGTGTACGCAGGTTAGTGTATATCCAACCCACATATATGTCTTAAAACACTTAAAAAAAATATATATCCTTAATTTCGGGCGGATATCATGGGTTTTACCTATTAGTGCCTATGGCCCTAACTGTTTCCAATGAATTCCCAACTAAAAAACTACTTTGGGAGAAGTATAAAAAGGATTCAATGGGAAGGCCTTAAGGAGAGGAGGAAAGAGAGAATTACTCTGCTAAGATTATACCTGATCAAGTATGAAGATCCCTATGCTTCCAGCACTTCCCCCACTATAGGAAACCCTTGTTTTCTTGAGTTTTGATGTCATTTCACTAGTTTAGATATCCTTGTGTGAGTCATGGAAGGAGCCTTTTGAAAGCTTGGGATTGGACGGACCCAGAGGATGGTTCCGCTTGGAGCCAACAAGAGGAAGATTTAGGTGATATCCTTCCTTGCTTTCTTTTAGTTATTTGAAATAAAGAAACATTTGTCTTGTTCCCAAAATCAATCTTCTTTATGCATATGATGTTATTGTTATGGTTTACATATGAATAATTGTTTCAATGTATAATTAACCATCTTTCAATATGTTTTGAAGTTGATTTCTATACTTTGTCCATAAATTGCTATGCTTCTTTGAATTGGTTGTTTTATGGGTTCAAGGATTGAGAGGAACTCCAAGAGGGTTTGAACCCTGGCTGGATCTACTCGAACAAAGGACCCCCAGGTACATGTCTCTTTGCATAGTTTGCTTATTTAAGTATCATGTATGCGTGGAATGCTTGTCTTTTATTGTAGATAAACCCTCGCTCTGCTAGGGTGTTGACCCAAAACCCTAGGGGACTTAGTCCCTCAACAGAATTGGTGACTCCACTGGGGACAACAATATTGTTGTTCCTAGTTTGGGTTAATTTAAGCCAATCAGAGCTCAACCATTGGTGTTCTTGCTATAACTAATTTGTTTGTTCCTGTAGGAAATTAGATTTTAAGTCTGAGCAATTTCTTTAGACCTCTCTTTTGTTTTTCTTGTGAATTGTCATATACACAGTTTTGTTAGGTTACAGTAGTGTATGTACACAAGTTACCCCATATGAACCCACATATACGTAGGTTTCATTAGGCTGAATCGTGTATACCCTAATTTTCGAAGATTTTTTCAATTATTTGTGTCTCAGAATATTTGTTTATTAGTTTGAGTATTTCCTAAGTAGTCAGTTTTTGTTGTCAATCCTTGGTTTTGCAACAAGTTTACGGCTTTGAACTCTCTCCTGTTGTGGAAATTTTTGGTCTTGTTTGGTTTTGTTGCAAGTGTCATCATTTGTGTTTGAGCACATGAGATTTCTTTCTGAGAATCTTGGTTGTTTTGGCCTTCCAGAGCAGAAAGATTGTTTTCAATCTTTGTTACAAACTTTATCTTTGTGATCTTCTTGCTTTGTGTCAAAACTGCATCTTGTGGTCATTTGCTTTTCTCGCTTTTTGAAAGTTGTTGATTAACGATTTTGAGAGTTGTCTTTCTTGGTCTTTTGATCATTGTCACCAAGCTCTTTCTGCTATTTTTTGCTCGTTCAGGGCATCTTTAAACACCTATTTTGTTGAGTTTTCACCCATATTGAGTTGATAACTTGCAAAGTGTTTTGTTGCCTATTTTTCGGTCTTAAAGTCTTCAATAGTATTTGGAGTGCTTTTGAAAAGTTGGGTTTTTCTTTGTTTTTGTGAAAAAGAAAACCTCCTAAAAACTTGGTTTTTTATTTCTTTTTCCTTGGTTTGATTTGGTTTCTTTCTGTGAGTGACAATGCATTTTGTTTGTCTTAAGATTTGCTTTTAGTGCTTGGACGAAAATTAGCATTAGGAACTTATATTCTATCTAAACATCTAAGGTGGCTAATTAGAAGCGATAAACAATTTGCTTTCATTATTTGCTTTAGAGTAATCTTAAGTTTTTGCATCAGCATATACTCATTGCATTAGGGTAGTTTGTGCATTTTTTAGGGCATTCAATAGTTTTGTTAGTTCTTGTGAGTGGGAAGCTTGTTGAAAGAAAAGAAAAGAAAAAGTTTTTGCTCTATCAAAGTTTCATAGAACCCAAGTAGAAGTTGCTTTTCATCAAAAGAAAAATGATTGCATTCATGTAGTTACTTTTTCTTTGTTTTTGGTTGAGTCATACACACATCATAAGTTTCACTTCCATTTATCCCTTGACTTAAGAACAGCCAATTTAAAAACAAGTGCTAAATAAAGTATGCTAGAACTTTTTATATTGTCAATTTAGACACACCAACAAGTTTTAGGATATTTAGGGCCTTGGATTAGGCGAGTGGAGAGAAAACTCTCCAAGGCCACTTTAAACTGTCAAACATAGAAGTCTGAATAAAGAGTGCAAATCCAATAGTGTTAGGGAGACCAACAAAGCTCCATATCTGGGAGTTAAGCATGAGGGTTTTTGAAGATAAGGAAGAGAGATACCCCCTCTCCTACTTGTCAGATCTTACCTCAAGATTGTTCCGCCTGGCTTCTGACACAAGTTGGTAACCTTAGTTGCTTATCCTAGGGATCTACAGAGGTGGATGCGGAGGAGAATCTCGTGGCACCTCAGGTCGACATTGTATCACTCTCAACAGTACTTCTGGAGGGCACCCTTGCGAAGCTCGGGGGCTTGCACCGACATAGGCTATTATTTGGAGGTTAGCATAACTACATCTGATACCTTCGCTAGCAGGCCTGGGTAGTCATTATCCCAAACTATCTTCGGAAGGCCCCTACTTCACTTTCTTGTATTTTGGTGTTCGGTCCTCGTCACCCAGAGCGGAAATACTTGAAATTTGTTTGAATGACTGACTTCTTTTAGGGACTTTATAGTTGATTTCTCTTTTCTCCTTGTATATAATTGGCTTTAGGTATTTTTGTCTAGTCACTTTTTGGACTTTGTATTATGAGTGACTGACTTACCACTCTGTCAAACTTGAAAGGCTTTTGGTCGTTCTTTCGGAAGTAGTGGAGTTGCCTACTCAAGGTTAAAGGTTTTGATTGTGTATCTATCTTCATTGAAAATTCATTTGTACATTCCCAGAAGGGAAGAGTCTGCGAATCAATTATATATGGCCAATATTCCTGTGGAAACCAACCAAGGTACCCTCCTAAAAGGGGATCCTTGTGCTTTTCCTTTCTTTGGAAACGTTGGTACTCCCCTGATGGCCACTTTGAATATTCCTGGATTGCATGTTGGACTACCAGTTTGTGGTCCAATCCAAGTATTCCTGATGTTCTTGAAGCTTCTCAGCTGAATGCTTTATTTCAGGGGCATCACTTGGGTGCTAATTGCTCATTTTCTTTCAAAGAGAAATCTGGGATTCCTTTTTCTCCTCCTTCTTGTAATAAGAAATCTAAAAAGAGGAGAAAGAGGAAGTTAAAGAAGAATAATAATTCTATCCATTCATCTTCAACCTCTACTAGTCATGTTGTAGATGAGGCTTCAACCGCTACAAGTCATGTTGGGGGCATAAGTCTAGTCACTGTGAGTAATACTAGCAATTCATCATCAACCTCTGCTAGTCATGTTGAAGATGAGCCTTCATCCACTGCAAGACATGCTAGGGGCACAAGTCTAGTCACTGAAAGTCATACTAGCAATTCATCTTCAACCTCTGTTAGTCATGTTGGAGATGAGCCTTCAGCCGCTACAAGTCAGGCTGGGGGCACAAGTCTAATCACTGCGAGTCATACTAGCAAAGAGTCAGGATCCTCTGCAAGTCATGTTCAGGACTCTCTGCAAACCACTACTAGTCATGTTGGCGGATTGGAGGTTGATAAGAAACCTGGACATAGAAGTTATAAACCTAATTCCCCTTGTAAGATATGCAAGGGAGACCATCTTACTCATTTATGCCCTGGTATTCCAGAGGTACAAAGGATATGGTCTGAGTCTGAAATTGCTTCTACTCCTGGATTTGATATGGTTTCTCATCAATCCCATCAATCATTGGTTGATAATGTGGTAGAGCTAGTGCAATATTTGGTCGATTACACTCCTCTTTTGAGGGGTGAAGTGCCTAACAAAAGAGTCTTCTTGATTTCTAGTACAAAGTCTTCTGGTAGAGGGGGAATTTTGATTTCTTCGAATGTTCCCCCTCCAAGTTCTAGGAGTGTTTCCTTTGATTGGGATAGCCTTGTCGAGCCTCATCTTCCTTCCGCTGCACCTTTCCAAATAAAGGTCATAGTTAATTCCACAAACATTTATCGATGTATGGTGGATGAAGGATCCTCTGCAAGTATTATATCCTCTTTGACTTGGAAAGCTTTGGGTTCCCCAAAGTTGTTGATAGCATAGAGTCAGTTGTTAGCCTATGATAAACTACCTGGTGAATCTATGGGTGTTCTTCCTCAATTGCCTATTACTTTAGGTGGGAAGACTGTCTTAATCGATATGATGGTGGTTGATAGCCCTTTAGACTTTAATGCACTACTTAGGCGTGATTATGTCTATGCCATGAATGTTGTTGTCTTCACTCTTTCGAGTGATGTGCTTTCCTCATAAAGGGAATATTGTCACTATTGATCAGCTTGCATCTGATAATTACCACCCTAATTCGAATTTACTGCAGAATACCCATTGGTTTGTTCCAAGTGTTCAAGTAGACTCTAACCCGCCATGGGTGAATTATGTGGCATTAAATCCTCAATGTTTAATCGCTTCTCAGAAGGATCCTTTGACCTATTATTCTCCATCTTGGGACTTGGTCCCGGCAGGTGCTCGAGAGATTCTTTCTATAGGGACATGGGACCCCTTAATTCCCTCTTTTGATCCTTGTAGTTCTCATGATATCTCATAACCCGATTTGCCTTCACAGGAGGAACTCCTTGAAGCCATGAGTTTTGACTACCAAAGGAGTCCTTGGCCTGAGCCCTGTAGGGGGTTTGTCCAGAAGAACTATTATGCATAAGCCGAAAGGTTGCGTAGTTCCCTGTACCATATTGTATATAAAAGGTATGCATTTTCAAGTTTTGTATTCTACAACACAGGATTTTATAGTAAGTTTATATGTGGGATGTATTAACTTCTTGTCTAGTGTTCCTATTTCTGTTCACAGAACTTGGAAGATTTATCCTTTGGAATTTGTTATGGTTAATCTATTCGGACAAGTATTGGTTCTTGAAACTAGCATATAGGTTAGGTTTTCACCTACATTGTGCACTTATCAGTTTCCTTTCCCATTTTTGCCTTAAGATCGACCCCACCCAGTTATGGTGCAGAACCTTATCATTGCTTAGAAGTATCATGACTTGTGTGGTAGAGCCTACCTTATCATGGGTACCCTAGATAGTACCTTGTTGTCACTTGGCACCCATGCTGATTTTTTGTCCCTAGGCTTGGGAGTCCTCTCTAGTCCCACCATGACTTGTGTGTTGAAGACTCATTCCTCTTTGTTTCTTCACTTCATTCTAGCCTTATATCCTAGAGGATTCTTTGTGTTGAGTTATACTACTGCATTGTATTTTGACCATTTGCAACTTTTGGCCTTAAGCTGACTTCACTTGGACTCGTGTTTAAGCCACTTTTTGACCATGTCTTCTACAAAAATTAAACTTGCAATCCCTTAGATTCTGCAACTTGACAGACCTTTAGACCCGAGGAAGGAACTAGATCATCTGATTCACTGACACTTGTTCTTTCCACTGCATTATAGCATTCTTTTATTCTTTTTCAAGCTTAATGAAAAAGACAAAAAAATTATATATTCCAAAAAGAGCGAGAACGAGGAAATATTTCCATTTATTATTGGCAGCTAGAGTCATGTCACCCTTGAACAAAGCACTCAAAAAAAGTGTCTCCTTCGTTTGGGTGGGATCTAGCTTGGCTTAGGTATGCCTTAACCTTGTTATTGAGTTAGTCCTCCTCCAAATGGTTATCTCTTCCAATCATATGGAGAGTTCATTCATGCCTCCTGCATGACGAGCTTATACAAAGTTATCATATGCTACCATAAATTCATCATTTGAGTTGTGCTTTTTTCAAGGGAAGTAAGCCTGAGTCGGCCTCTCTACGGTGTCTCTTGACTCATTTTTCAGTAAGCCATCCATAATTTTCAGTGTCTTGTCCATCATCACATCAATGATATTGGCCCTTTACTCATGTCGGTTTGAGAAGGTCTCCATTGACTTCTTGCTGGCGGGTCTTGTCCTTATCGACCACGACATCTTGCTCTGAGGATAGGCCTAGAGCCGCACCCTAGTCCTATTTCATTATTGATAGGTCACCTTGTGCTCAGCATCAATCAGTATCATGGGTCTTTGACTAAGTGGTTTTCCTTGTGTTTGACGTCAACTTACATTATCACACATTGGGATTCATGCAGTACCTTGGTTTCCATTTGACCTTATTGATGGATACCTCACCTCTATGTTAGCTTTCATTATTGGTTGGTTCAAAGGTTTTCTGTCATGCTCTAGCTACATCTTGTGTATGCCAGAAACCTGCTTCAGTTGGGTTATTACATATTTTTCATCTAATTCCTTCCACATTATTAGCCTACGGCTTACATTTGCACTAGATTGATGAAGGATGCCTTAATGCCTTCCTTCTAGCGGATCTTTCCCCATCGACTACAACTCATTTCTCTGGGGCAAAGGTCTAGAGTCCATTTGGCAGTACCTTGGGGTTTGCAGTCATTGGTGGCAGATCCTTCGCTATCGACAATGGGAAACCATCATTGTCTCCTGATAGATAGATTCTTCCAGGTGTTTTACTTTAGAACATCTATTCGCACTTGTTAGATTGTACTCGGTACCTTGACTCTCATTATTGTTATCGGTGAGTAGTCTCATGTTTGTTAATAGTATACATTAATGACCGGTAATAAATGATTTCTCACATGGTTGACTTCAGCTCATTCCTTCCCATTGTGTAGAAACTACCATGGCAGTCGGTGAAGACCTCGGGTTGCATCAACATTCATTGGTTCACTTGACAGTTGCTCCTGTTACTGCTAGTTGACACCATTCCACATTATATGTTACAGTCCTTCGTAGCAACGTCTTATATGCTGGCACCCGAGTTGCCATGTAGTACCATCTTATTCCATCATGTTCATTTGGTACTATCGGGATCAGGTTTTGACATCAGTGATCAGCTCCATCCTTCAGCTTCATTAATCATCATCTTATATGTGATATTCAGACATGTACTTGTTCAATCGTGATCAGATGATCCATTATGTACTTTCAGTTCTTTATACTTGTATATATAGTGGAACTGCCTATATGTGATATGTGGACATGCTTTAATTTCTCTGAGCATGGGTATGCCTACCTCAAATAGTGTTTCTTTCTGATCTCCTTTTCTGGCTTGGCAAGCTGAAATCTAGTGAAGTCATTATTAGTTTATGACAAGTTTCCTTTCCATGTACTTAATACATTCTGGCCATCATGTACCCCTCCTGACCTCATATATTAGGGGGCATCTATTATAGCTCCAAATCTCACCATTTATATTTGTGATGCTGCATTTATGGCCTAAGGCAAGCCCTCCTTCCAGACTTGGTCCAAATACTTAAAAAACAGTGTTTTATTCCTGTACGTGACATTGCCCTGAGCTAAAGACATGTGTACGCTGCTCAGTGTATATCCAACCCGTGTATATGTCTTAAAACACTTAAAAAAATTAAATATCCTTAATTTCGGGTGAAGATCACGGGTTTTACCTGTTGATTACCTATTAGTGCTCATGGCCCCAACTGTTCCCAACGAATTCCCAACTAAAAAAACTACTTTGGGAGAAGTATAAAAAGGATTCAATGGGAAGGCCTTAAGGAGAGGAGGAGAGAGAGAATTACTCTGCTGAGATTATACCTGATCAAGTCTGAAGGTCCCTATGCTTCCAGCACTTCCCCCACTACAGGAAACCCCTGTTTCCTTGAGTTTTGATGTCATTTCACTAGTTGAGATATGCTTGTGTGAGTCATGGAAGGAGCATTTTCAAAGCTTGGGATTGGACGGACCCGGAGGATGGTTCCGCTTGGAGCCAGCAAAAGGAAGATTCAGGTGATATCCTTCCTTGCTTTGTTTTAGTTATCTGCAATAAAGAAACATTTATCTTGTTCCTGAAATCAATCTTCTTTATGCATATGATGTTATTGTTATGGTTTACATATGAATAATTGTTTCAATGTATAATTAACCATCTTTCAATATGTTATGAAGTTGATTTCTATATGATACATTGTCCATATATTGCTATGCTTCTTTGAATTGGCTATTTTGCAAGTTCAAGGATCGAGAGGAAGTCCAAGAGGGTTTGAACCCTGGCTAGATCTACTCGACCGAAGGACCCCCAAGTACACATCTCTTTGTTTAGTTTTCTTATTTAAGTATCATGTCTATGTGGAATGCTCATCTTTTACTGTAGATAACCCCTCGCTCTGCTAGGGTGTTGACCCAAAACCCTAGGGGACTTAGTCCTTCAAAAATGCAATCCTTGAAGATGGAGGGAAAAAAATAACCAGTGTAGAGTATATTTTGAGTAGTAGCATATCCAGACAAATGATGCCATATGTGCCAGAATGATAGTCATTCAAGACTTTTGCAGCCTCCTCGAGAGTTAGACATCGGTGACGAATTGAATTGACACTGGCATGGTATAAAGTATCTTCAATGATACGATAAGGTTGAGATTGATGTTGAATGTGTCAGCGATCATCCTTGGTCAATGCAGACTGGAAGGTGGATGTGTGGAGATACATGATGATATCACCATACCAAGGGTCGAGAGTGCTAATTAGAAAAAGAGTCTTTTCCAGGAGCTAATCATCAGCACCAGCAAGAAGAGAGGTAAAGGGAAGAGAGAAAATCAACTCAGTGAAGACAAGTGATTTATTAGACTTGGCAGTAGTAAACACCAAATCGATTTCTTGGAGGATGATAATCCACTTAGAATACTTTCCCATTAGCAGCTGATGAGTCAGGATGTAGGTCATGGGGTTACGCTTGGAAATCATTGTTGTAGTGCGGAGGAGAATGTAATGTCGAAAGCACTGAACAGCCTGAACGACATCCAAAGCCAACTTCTCGATATGATCATAATGGGTCTCAGTATCAAGAAGATTCTAACTAATATAGTTAATAACATGTTCATTACCTTTGTCATCATCCTGCACCAGCACCATAGCGATGGTACTAAAGGCTATAGCTAGATAAAGGAAGTAATCACGATGATAGTTCGAAGGGTGCAACAAAGGAGCATTAATGAGGATGACTTTTAAGTCATCAAAAGAATTTTGTGTAGCCCCATCCCAAATGAATGGCGTTCCTTCCTTAAGCAACTAGGTGAGCCCTTAAGCTAGTTTAGCATAGTTCGGTACAAAACGATGGAGAAAAATTTATTTCCCTTGCAGACTCTGTAGTTGATGCAATGAATATGGAGGGGGTAAATTAACAATAGCCTCGACTTTAAGAGGATCAAGGTGAATGCCTTCTTTCAAAGTAATAAAGCTGAGGATTCATCCAGATTCAACACAAAAGACACACTTATGTGGATTCAACCAAATGTTGTAGTGCCTACAACGAATAAAAATCTATCGGAGATGATCAGGAAGATCATGGAGCTTACATGAATGAGCGGTAAGGTCCTCCAAATAAGGTTGAACAATGTTTTGAATGTGGTGGAATGCATAAGACATCACACTTTGAAATGTAGCCTCAACATTCTTAAGGCCAAAAGGGAGCTTTTTATATGCAAAGGTCCCCCAAGGACAGATAAAGGTTGTCTTATCTTAACCAGCTGGCGCAATTTTTATCTGGTTGTAAGCAGAAAAACCATCCATAAAGGAAAATATTTCACTCCCAGCAGATTCATCAATGATCTGGTCAATGAAAGGAGTGGGGTAATTATCCTTTGGACAGGCACAATTGAGATCATGGTAATCAATGCAAACATGAATAGTGACCTATTTCTTTGTCACTGGTACAATATTAGAAACCCAATATATAAGTGGTATTGGATAAATAAATCCAGCTTTGAGAAGTTTTTCAACTTCACCCTTGATGGCGACCACTTTTCTAGGGTGCACTAGATGAAGCCGTTGGTGAACAGGCTTCGCATGAGGGTAGGTCAGAATTTCATGCACGACTATACTTGGGTTAATGCCAGGCATTTCTTCATATGACCACGCGAAAACATCTTAGAAATCTTGAAACAAACAAGTATAAATCTTGATCTCATTTGGAGAACAAGTTACCCCGATATGGACATTTTCAATGACACTAGGCTTGATAGAAATATAAATTGGCATTGTTTGGGTAACGTTACCCATGTTCCCTTCCTACCAAACTTCATGAGTCATGATTGGGGTCTAAAGTGGTAGGGTCGGAAACTGAGGAGAGAACTTCTCAAGACAAGTAGACATGACCATCGGGTCAAGCAAGAATGAGGAACGATGATGAGTGTCATTCCAAGGTACTTCCTCCAGAGACATAACTTCCATGATACTCTCGTCAAAAAGAGAAGTCTCAGCTAAGGGATCGGGAGATTCCAAAGAACCAAGCCACAGGGATTGAGAATACATGTCGAGGGATGCACTCAAAACAGAATAATCTGAGGATACTGAAGGCGAAACAATCTCCACATAGTTTATTTCGGCAGGGCTTAGAGGCGTAACCTCGCCCCATGTACCAACAAAATCCGGTGAGGGAATGACCCAAGGACTATATTTGACCAAGATCATGTTGACAGAGGCAACATGAGGAGGCGGGAGTGGAAAAATACCCATCAAGGCGGGATCTTTAAAAAGTCATGCCCCCACACTCTCATAAGGAGCATCGGTGTGCTTGACATAAGGAACATTTCCATCAGAGGAGGAAGAGGCAAAGAAGGATAGTTGGTCAACCGTGACTATCTTCCCTTAATGGGGAAATGAATCACGTGGAAAAGGGATGAGGCTACAACATGCATGGCATGGGTCCAAATCCGTCCTAGTAGAAGATTGTAGTTCATATTGGCGTTAACAATCTCTACTTCGACGTGAACAATCTTGCCCTCCAAAGTAATGGAAAGGTTAGGGAGAGCACCGAATGGTCACGAGTCACATCCATCAAAATCTTCCAAAGAGTTAGGGAACTAGTCCAAAGTAGGAGAACTAATTTCCTTCCAACAAGTGACAGACATGATGCAGGTACAAGCACCTTCACCGATGACAGTCCTATGAATGGTTTTCTCATTTATGATCACCTGAATGAGAAAGGCAATATGATGAGGTAAATGCAAAACGTGGTTTTCCAGATCAAAACAAATGAGATTAGATTCATTTGGATCAATACCTCCAATAACCGAAAGAAATGATTTTTACTGAGAAGGAACTCGAGAGTAGACATATATGATGGCGCTTGGGCCAAATCCTCAAAAATGTTATAATGATGAGCAGTTTGGGCCAAATCCTCAATAATGTTATAATGATGAGCAGCTTGGGCCAAATCCTCAACAATGTTATAATGATGAGCAGCTTGAGAATTTGGATTGTACGAGGACTTTCATAGCACACCTCGAGAATGTGGTTGAATGGAAGAATCACGACTAGGTCACTCTATATGGAGAGCGCCATAACTCGACGAGATAGAAGAGAAAGGGGTACCTTCCTTCTCTTTCCCTACTATCGCGGAAGGTTTTTGATAATATTTTGATCTCGTATGCACATTGATAGGCGTATTCATCATGAACACTTGGGAACCTGAAGAAGCAGACGATTGGGGTTGGTCTACCATTTCGGTCTGCTAGGACAGAAAGGGCTCTTTCAGGATAGCTGGGGCCCCTTTGAGGAAATGAGTAACCTTTAATCATTTGGGACAATATTTAGTATAGTGATCCTCCTCACAGATGAGGCATGGATACTTAGGCTTCTCTTGAGAAGCATCACCAACAGACGACTTAGGAGGGCTCTGTTTCGAGGCATCGACTTTACCCTTTCCTTTGATTTTCTTCTTACCTTTATAGGATTTGTCCGTTGCGGTAGACTGGACACCGTGAACCTCTGAGGTTTTACCAAGACTAGGTGAATTGAGAGAGGAATCATTGGGGGCAATGTTGGAGACCGACTTCTGCTTGGAAGAAGATTTTGCATGGGCCTGGGACACTGAACCAATTACGCCTTCAACTGGAGGTGCAGCTGGAGACTTGGATGTCACCAGATCAGATGATGGTCTGGGTGCATCGAGTAACATATCATATAACGTGCCAGATTGTGAATAGACAAGGTATAGATACTGGGCACGTGCGATGGCTTGTTCCACAGTGACACATCCACCCATAGCAATGTTCTCAGCAATATTTTTGACAAATGATTTGGTAAACCATTCGATCAACAACTGATCAGCAATCTCAAACTTTATCAGGTGATGCCGACGTCTCCATTCATGGATGTGATCTGAGATGTGGGTCGTAGTGTCTTGCTTGAGCGACGTAAGGAGATGGGTGTCAGTTTCATCGCGAACTGACAACTGGAAATGTGTGAGAAAGGCCATGGCTTGAGTGATAAAGTCATGATAAGTACTTCAAGGGAGTTTGATGTACCACTTGGTTGTAGCACCTGTGAGAGTTCATTGGAAAAGTCAGAGATGAATGGAATCATCAACGTAGGAATTCGAGGAGCACCAGAGGTGATATGTCATCACGTGGGCTTGTGGATCCTCTTTTTCTTTTCCTTCAAACTTCAGAAAAACACTCAGGATCTTGGATGAAACTGGAAGCCAGTATGGCGAATTAAGAATTGGATCATTTGTGAGTTTAGACACATCTAGCAATTCCAATGTGGCCAAGAACGGAAATTGGGTATTAAAAGGCATTTGAGGCCTATAAGCGGGCCTGGCCTGCGGAACCCATCCCTGCTGGTAAGGATTTTGACCCCATCGTGGAGGGTTTCGTCCATATGGCATTTGATCTTGCCCCCACTGTAGGTTACCTTTCCCGTATGGAGGATTCTGACCTTGAAAGCCTTGAAATTTTCCGGCCATAAGCTGCTGATAAGCAACATACAAGTTAAAAGGTTGTTGAGCCTGTTGACCTTAGATATATGGATTTTGCACCTGCTGCCCCTTGGTGTAAGCGTGTTGAGCTTTCTGCCCCTGGGGAAAAGGGTTTTGGACCTAGTGCCCTTGGACATAAGGATTTTGAACCTGTTTCCCTTGGACATAAGGATTTTGGGCCTGCTACTGCAGGACTTAACCGTGACCTTTCCCTTGCAAAGGTTGACCCTGTTGATATGAGTATAAGGGTTTCTACTGCCCAGGTTGACCTTGTTGCTACAAGGGCTGACCTTGTATCTGTAAAGGTTGTCCCTGCGGTTGCAGAGGTTGACCTTGCGAGGACATAGGCTAGGAGGGTTGTTGAACATATTGCACCTGCGGCTGCAAGGTTTGTTGCAACCGTTGCAAGGGTTGACCTTGCAGTTGTTGTAATTGTCCTTTTTGCTGCACTATTTGCCCTTGCTGCTACATGGATGGTCCTTGCTGCTATGAGGGTTTCCCTTTTTGTTGCAAAAGATGCCCTTGCTACTACGAAGGTTGCCCTTGTTGCTGCAAAAGCTGCCCTTGCTGCTGCAAGGGTACTTAGACAGTTCCTGGAGTGACACCTTGAAAGCTCTCAAACTGGATCTGGTTGTATCCACCAGGCATGGTGAAGGGACCAGGCTGAACATAAGTTCCAGATTGAGGGACGTAAGGTGGAATTACCATGGCCTACGAACCGTATGGAAGATAAGGAGGTTGGTATTGAATTTGAGCCACATGAGGCTACTAGTACTGGACGTTACTGTTGTGATATAACGATGAGGCACTAGGCGTACCAGAAACTATCTTAGCTAAATTCATTTAATTACACAGTAACTCAGGATGAACACTAGTCAGAATGCTTCCCATGTAAGGGAAACCTTCAAGAGGGGAAGGATATTCCTGCTTATCAATAATGTGTGAAGTGTGTGTAGCAAAAACCTCCAAGTGACCTAGAGAGGAGATTGGGATCTCGCCTTCTGATTCCATGGGTGGAAACAAACGACGACAGACAACCAAAGATGTTCGAGGGGATAATTCCAAAGGAATACCTAGCTGAGAATAGGGACTGTATAAATTCTAAGGTGACATCACAACATGATCAAACAAAAGATTTGGAGGATAAAAAACCAATCCTAGCTGACCTTCAGGATTCGGCATTCTCTCAGGAGTCTGGATAGGATTATCGAAAGATTCCAGGCCAATGTCAGAAAGTGACCCAGTATCTGAGGGAGGAGGAGAATGAGATGAAAAACGTTGAATTCTTAGAAAAATTCCAATTTCAACACCTTGGTCCTCAAGTGACTATGGCAATTCAGGAAAAGGATCCTCAGTCGATCTTTCAAACAAAGGAGAGGAAGAGGAACTAGGTGAACCTGATGATTTAGCCACGATGACTTTGTATCAATTTACAAGAAGAGAGAGATTAATTCCAAGGCTTTTAAAATGTATTTAGTGGTATACACAGGATGTGGTCTAGAAAAAGACTAACATGAATTTTATGTGATTGTGGGCAACAAATTTTAATACGCTCAATGGTGCCTTTTCATGTTGTCAGAGTCAAGAAAAAGGAAAAGATGAATCTATCACTTTCAATTTGAAATGAGCTCGAAAGGACAAGTGCTCTTGTGATATTTTAAGTTTAAAGAGTCAAAAATATCAAATGACTACTCAAGATAATCTAGGTAAAAAGGATTACCAGGTAACCGTGAACTACAGAATACCTCCCAGCAAACCGAGAAGTATGGGCAGGAAATCTCCCTGAATGTTTTGTTTGGTGTATCACGTTTCCAAGCCAGCAGGCTCAGCTTCCAATGGTTAAAGATTTACAACCTAGTGGGGTCTCCCTTTATATACGTGATGGTATAGGGAGTACAAGTTTGTACTAGTGTTGTCTAGCACCGAAGCGAAAGACATCTTTTAGGTTTAAAGACGTTGGAACATGTCTCTAGCCTAGAACCTCTAAATGTGATCGTTAGGTTTCAAATGTGCCTTAGGTTAATTGAATGCATTTTAAAGTTTATCTTGAAATTCTGTCTCATTTTAAAGGCCTTATCGATGTGACTAAAAAAAAATCCTATATGCAGCTAATATTAGACAAAACCCTTTCAATTCGATGAATGTTTACACTAATGAGAGTAGAGAACACAATCAATGAAACAAACAAGAAACTGAAAGCAAAATGACCTTTTCACTACTTCAATTTTTGAAAACAAAATAATGAAAAAGACTTTCCAATTATTATTTCTCCTACCATATGCACTTCAAGTAGTCCTTTCAACAGTAAATAGAATTCATTTCTTTTCAGATGCAAATGACGATACAACACTAGTCTTCAATGATGCTAGCTAATGTAACATATTGATCTAGCAATCTAGAATTATGTATTTTTCAAGGAAATGACAAAATGAATCTTTCACAAACACTTCAATGAAAAATCTTCAAAACAATCAAGCTCAATCAAATGCAAAGCACAAAACAGAATTCCTTCCAAACTAATGATGCAACGATTCAATCAAGAACAAGATGAGCAATGTAATTTATGCCCGAAAAGAGACACTTAAATAACAAACAAAACTTTTCAAACTTGTTTAATTGAAATCAAAGCAATTAAAGGACTAAAAAACGAAATGCAAGGAGAAGCTAACCAAAAACTTGACTTGCTAAGCTCACAAATAGCTGAATGGATGATGACCTAAATTCCCTAGGGCCTGAAACCACCCAAAGACTCAAAAATCAAGTAAAGAGAAAGCAAACCAAATAAGCACACAAACGAAGAAAATGAAGCTTTCCAGTCAAGGAGAACATAGGAAAAACAAGCTAAAAGGCATAAATTAAGAGGGCAAGACATATTGGTTATGATCTAGGGAAACCGTAATCTTCACCTACAGGAATTGGCATGATTGCCTAACTGACAACAAGTGCCACAAGGGGGTCGATGCGACTATTTTAGAGAAACTCACGCTGATCAACGCGACTATCAGAAACATAAACGCGTTGGCCGAGGATTTCAAGGAAAAAATAAAAAATTTCAAAGGCTAAAACCAAACCTGCCACTATAAATTTCAAACTCAGAGTAGTAAACTAGGCAAAGCAGAGAAAACTAAGGGGAAAGGGTGATACTAGAAAAGTTCACACAAAAGCATGAAATGACAACCAATCAAACAGGAGGATTGGTTCCCTAGTATGGTCGTCAATTTGTGGTGCAACTAAATTCTCGATGCGGACAAAGAAAATTCCTTAGCCCGAGAGAGTGGCTCTAGCCACAAACAAACAATATATGGAAAACTTCCTTAAGATAGAATCAAATAAGAGGGCCTACCTCTTAGAATGCTATTTCGCTTGGTGATGATCCTGCTTCCTCACTCCAGCCATCTTTTGTTTCCTTCCTTCGAATACCTGAAACAAGCAAACAAACAACAACAACAATCATGATAGCATAAAAATTGCATTCACAATACTTAAAAGGTCAAGGAATATTAAGCCATCAAATGTAAGATAACACTCAATGTAGGAAATCAATCAATAGTTGTCTTTATATAAGTTCAAAAAGAGATTTCCACCAATACCTTGATGTTGTTGGTCTCCTTTGACGTATCCGAGTTCCCACACCTTCGTAGCATCTCATAGGTAGCCCCTACAAGCTATGACATCTTGCTCGTTATTCAAGCTTCAAAAATACTTAAGACTGAAAAAACTAGTTTAGCTTATAAAAATAGGATTTTATGTAGCTTGGATGGAGGGGAAATGGTCCCTCTTATCATGGGAGAGGCCTTATCTCTTGGGTTTGTTCCATCTTAATAGGGGAAAGGAGCCCAAACTGACATTCTCACCTCCATCCAACCCAACCATTTACCAAACTTTCGTTACAAAGCTTCTACACCTGGAAGCTTCGACTCCATATTTAAAAAGTTTGCCAAAAGAGGATCGATGTGACTAAGAAAAGGCTCATTTGCATCATACGGAGATAGGTTGAGTTTTAAACTCTACAAATCGGCAGGAGGAGGAAATGGGTGATTAGTTCCAGTCTTGTAAATTGGGGTAAAAGGAAGATTCTTGGAAATGATGCAAAAGGGAAATGTTCTTATCAAGAAGAGGGACATAATGGGAGTCTCTTCATGATGGGAAAGCATTCAGGGTTCACTGTAGAGGTCCTCCAGGATCGAGGAATGAGGAGTACAGGGATTGTGACAAAATGTTGTGTAATAGATTCCCCCTAAAGTATGAAGAGAAAACTAGAGTGGGGTGAAATGCTTTATAAGAAGATGTGGGGAACCGAAGCCCATCGTCGAAAAACGTGCAAGCAAGCATAGATACATATACATCACTGAAACTCTAACAAATGTTACATGAATCATGGTTTGGATGCATCCATCCAAAGGGAGATAATGTAAATGGATCCAAGGCATGGGCGCAGCCATCCAATAAAGAGGTTCATATCAAAACCAAGGTATGGTCGCATCCATCCAATAATGAGAAGGATCACATATAAGAACTCATGGTATGGTCACAGCCATTCATCTTAAAGAAACATGTATATTAGCATGATCATGTCACATCGCCTTGCAACCTGGAATTTTGTCATCTAAGCCCAGGGTCTTGTGCTCCAGCATAACGTGATCAAAGTACAAATTCTAACATGTGAATAAATGTGTTGAAGTCAAACATGCTAGAAAGTCACTTGATTAATGCTTAATGATGTCAACCGTTAACAAGTGCGAGAGAAACCACCAATAATGACAATGGTTCTCAAGGTATCAGCAGCACAATCCACGAAATGTGAATAAAGGGACTGAAGTCGAACACCCATGAAATCACCCAATCGAAAGCCAATGACGTGAACTTGTCATTGAGTGCGAATAAATTGCCATTAGGGCATGCAAGCTCTAAGGTACTGGAAGGGAGTCTCTTGGCTAGCTTCATGGATAATGAGTTGAATTCGATAGGAAGTGACCATGTCAAAGGAGGGCCATGATGTATCCCACATCATCGACACGAGACAAAGGGATGCAATGATTGTAGATTATACAAAGAATCAGAAATGAGTGTAACTGCAGAAGAACAACTTTTGAAGATATAGGTGACATGACTCTGGAGTTTGGCAGCTTCTAGATCCATAGGATCAAAGGTCATGATGATGTAGCAGAGAACAAATGGATGGAAAAAATGAATGGCCCAACCCAGGAAAGTCAACGACAACATGAAGATATCCCAACCCGACACGAACCAGAAAGTGTCATGTTCAAGAGTGAGTTGCCGACATAACTGATAGAATTTCCCATTTTCTACCACCATTTTTGGCAGGTACCCCAATTAGTTTTTAATTACAAGCTTGAAGTGGATAGTTTGTGCTTGCACTGTAAGTCCATACTTCAAATGAATCCAATCTAGTAAGATGAATGAGCCCTAGCAAGGAGAAGCTCATATTCATCATGGCAACGAATCTGATGTCGTTTAATGTTTTAATGATTCTGACACAGGTGTAAATCGGTATATCTTTCATGTTTAGAGATTTTGAAAAAGACACGGAAAAGAAAACTCCACATGGTCCCTTTTCATACATTTGTGTCTCTCAAGCCTGAAAAGGTAGAAAAAAATACTTGAGAGAACTGCTTGACCATTTCAGTCAAGGATTACCTTTTTCACAAATAGTTTCTCCTAGCCTGAAAAAGGGGTAAACTTATATTGGGTAAATGACGTTTCACAACCTTTAACGATTTCAAAACAACAAGAGCTTGATAATATTTTCGTGTTTAAAGAGTCGAAAAAGAGCTTGAAAGTGGAAGCCCCATTTTTATTCTCTTGAACGAGTCAAAAAAGGAAAAACACTCGGCGATATTTTCATTTGAGTTTTACGAGTCGATAAAAGAGCTAAAATGTGACTCTAGTACCATCATCAGCAATCTGTCTCCAATCGCTGCACTAAAGGTAAATGTATTATCCAAATTCTGAGGTAAAATAGATGAAAAATGCCTTTAAAACCCTAATATTTCATGAAAAATGAATAAAAGAGGGAAAAAGTAAATAATTTTTATCATTTTACCTTTTTACCTTGTATGGAGAAATTTTCACCCATTTGTGCCCTAGATTTTCAGGAGGAGATTGCGGCAGATCCAAGAGGCCATTCGACAATCTGTCAGTTGTAGGTAAGAGCTGAGACCATTGGCTTCATTTTTATGCTTGCTTTACCTTTTCTTAACCATTTTTTGGATTTCTGGAGGAGAACTTAGCAAAAAAAATTCACCCTTGGTCAGTGGGATTTGCGGGCACGAAATTACTTCGATCGCGGGTTATTTAACTCGATCAAGTCCACCATCAGTGCTACTGTTTTTAAAACAGTTGCACTGACAATGTGAACTCAAAAATTTCAATTGTTTGCCCAAATTTCTCTGCTTTGAACCAAATTCCTTTAGCCAAGGATGAATGTTGACTTGATTTTATGGTTTTTGCTAGGAAAACATAGTGAAAAATAGTTGATTAGAAGGAACGAGAGCATGAAGAAATCAATACACAAGAATTCGAAAACCCAAATTGTTTAAATTCCCTGAGGAACTGTGGGCTCCTCAAATTCTTCCTCACACAGGTCTTCGGGCTCAACCCGAGTTGCTGCAGTATTTGATCAGCCTTTGGGATGTCAATCGGGAAGTTTTTGTAATCCAGGACAAAGAACTGGAATTAGAAACTTCCGACATCTATTTCATCACTGGACTGTCCCGAAGAGGGGAACCAATCAATCTGTATGGGTCCGGCCTATTGGGGTAAGTGTGAACATGTTTCTCGAAGAACACTGCCCAGAAGCACTAAAATAAAAAAGCAGCAAGATAAAGGTCATTATTGATTAGGATATTCTGTTGAAAGTGTTGCTTTTGACCATAAACAGAGTGGTTGGGGCTCAGGCACATCATCATTCCAACAAATCCAAGTTTCAGTATGCTATAGACTATACGGTGTGGACTATCTTCAACTGGGTGGAAGCCATGAAGGTAAACATGAAGCACCAGCTATCCAAAGCCAAGGCAGGAAACCTGAAGAAATTTGGATATGGTTTCATTCTAGTGACCTTGTTTTTGGATCGGATCCTACTATTTCACTACCATCTTGCGGAGTTGTATCTGCCATAGCCATGAGACCCATGTATGGTCCGTCGGAGTGAACTGATGCCTAGAATCACCTCAGTCCAACATATGTCATATAATCCCGCCTTCTTTTTGTGGTTGAGGCATCCGCTGATCATAGTAGGGGATTGGACTTATAGTGGTACCGACTTCTGTGGCAATCTAGATATGCCACTCCCAGAGGGAGAAGATTATGATGATGGAGGTAAGCAAAAAAACATTTTAATTTTTTAATTTTTTTACAATTTTTGAAATACATGCATTCATGACATTTTGATTTTGTAAATGCAGATGTGGGACCAGAGCGACCTGCTAGGATGTCCCTGATTTCTAGGCACATTGTTTAACAGTTTGATATCACTTCTTATCAGGAAAGAGTCGATAATGAGGAGAAAACACGTGGAACCTTCAGGGAAGTACTAGAGGTATCCCAGAGTATGCCCCTATGGGTGACTTCCCATGCCAGTATCAGCAGCACACAGTGGGGGTATCAGCCTGGATCCATTGACTACTGACTCGTGTGGTATGAGGAGTTACGTGCTATCATGAGCACCATGCTGAGTAGTCCATAGGATTAGCATTTTGCAGTTTTTAGTCCTGCGAGCCATGGATGTATTTGAACACATATATTATTTTTCTGGATTTTGATGTATGACACTCAAACAATATCGACATATATATACATGCTATATTTTCTGCTTACTATGGTACAAATGTTTTATTTTTTCACATATTTCGCAAATGTCTATCTAACACATAATTACCTAATGCATATGTCAATGTATTCACATGTCTAGGAATATGATAATATGTAATGTAATCAAAATTTATCTCCAATAGATGAATACGCAAATACACTCTCAATATCTGAGGGTTTGTGATGAAATATTGTCCATTGAGTTGAAGAACAAGAAGTTGTGAATCAAAGTTGACAATCAATTCCCAAATGTCAAGAGCAATGGCTTCTGACAACAATTTGATAATTGTGCTATACTCAGCAACGTTATTAGGTTTTCGACCTAAACAAATACCTTTAAGATCAATCAACTCACCATGGGAGTCATAAATGGCCCATGTCACGGATTATAGATTTTGGGTACTACGGCAAGCACCATCAGCAAAACGCATGTTTGGAGTCATGGACATCTGCAAAGCAGGCAAAGACATAATAAACAGGAAAGCTACTTGAAAATTAACACACCAAACCACACTAAACAAAAATGAATAATGCACTATTGTAAAAATATATCCATGCAAGATAACGCATGCATAGTACTTTTTGAGATAAATCCCATTATGGGGCTTGTCTAAAGCATTTCCCTCATAATCAATCAACTCATAGGCCCCTTTCTGTAACACACATTTAACAATGTAGGGCCCATGCCACATGGCTTCAAACTTACCTACCCCCAGCTTATCACTAGCTTGATCATATAGTAAAACCAAATCACCCTCAGAAAAAGCACGAGGAGAGACTAACTGGTCAAAATGGGACTTAACCCATTTTTTATGTGCTTCAATGACTAAAGCAGTGAGACTTCGAGTCTTATCCAATCATTCTAAATAGAAGAGGCACTCTTCTTGAGGTGAAGTCTCGGGGAGAAGTTCGATAGCTAGCTTGAGTGAGGGAAATTCACACTCAATCGGTAGAGTTGATTCAAGACCATAGACTAGTTGGAAAGGTGTGAATACAATTGCATCTTTGGTCTAGGTTCAGTAAGCCCACAAAGCTGAAAAGAGAATGAGATGACAATTTGACTTGTGCACCCCAATGGTGCGCTCAAGCATCATAACCAAGACATTGTTCATAGCTTCAACTTGGTCGTTGGCTTGAGGGTAATATGTGGTTGAGCCATTGTGGCGCAAGCCCAATGTCGAAGTCAGTTCAGCCATCATGTAATCTCGAAAATGGGATCCATGGTTGGTGATAATGGCCTAAGGCACTCCAAACCTAGAAATAACATGATTGAATAGAAATTGGGCCGTCGTTTTACCGTTAGCAGAGTATGTGGGCATCGCTTTGGAACATTTGGTGAAGTAATCAATGACAACAATAATATAACCATGCCCCCTGGCCGAATGAGGGTTACATGTCATATAGTTAATGCCCCATTTGGCAAAGAGACCAATGGTAATAATGAGGTGAAGGTGAGTGGGTGGGGCGCATATTTTAAGCTGATAAATTTGGCACTCATGACATTTGTAAATAGAAAGGATGTAATCCTTGAAGATGGATGGCCAAAAATAACTAGCATGAAGTATATTTAAGCAGTAGAATATACAGAAAGATGACCGCCACATGCGCTAGAATGGTTATCATTCAAGACTCTCTAAGCCTCCTCAAGAATTAGACATCGGCGAAGAATTGAATCGACATCGATGCGGTATAAAGTATCTCCAATGATACAGTAAGGTTGAGATTAATGCCGAATACGTCGGCGATCAGCCTTGGTCAATGTATACCGGAAAGTGGATGTCTGGAGATACACGATGATATCACCGTACCAAGGGTCGAGAGTGCTAATTATAAAAAGAGTCTCATCTAGGAGCTGCTCAGCAACACCAGTAGGAAGAGAGGTAGAGGGAAGAGAGAAAATCATCTCAGTGAAGACAAGTGATTTCTTAGACTTGGTAGTAGTAAACATCAAATTTAATTCTTGGAGGATGACAATCCACTTAGAATACTTGCCCCCCAGCAACTGATGAGTTAGGATGTAGGTTATGGGGTTGCACCCAGAAATCATAGTTGTAGTGCATAGGAGAATGTAATGCCGAAAGCGTTGAACAGCCTGAACAAAAGCCAAAGCCAAATTCTCGACATGAGCATAACGCATCTCAGTATTGAGAATATTTCGAATGAGGTAGTAAAAAACATGTTCATTACCTTCGTCGTCATCCTGTACCAACACCATAGCAATGGTACTAGAGGTTGCAGCTAGATAAAGGAAGTAATTGTAATGATAGTTCAGAGGGTGCAGCAAAGGAGAATTAATGAGGACGGCTTTTAAGTCATCGAAATACTTCTGGGCAGCTTCATCCCAAACGAGTTTCATTCCTTGCTTAAGCAACTGTGTGAACCCTAAATTTAGCTCAGCATAGTTCGATACAAAACGATGGAGGAAATTTGCTTTCCCTTGGAGACTTTGTAGTTGCTGCAATGAAGATGGAGGGGGTAAATTAACAATAGCCTCGACTTTAAGAGGATCAAGGCCAATGCCTTCTTTCAAAACAACAAAGTCGAGGAGTTGTCTAGATTCGACACAGAAGACACACTTATGCGGATTAAACCGAATGTTGTAGTGTCTACAACGAAGAAAAATCTGTCGAATATGATCAAGATGATCATGGCACTTACGCGAATGAGCAAGAAGGTCATCCAAGTAAGGCTGAATGATGTTTCAAATGTTTTGGAATGCATAAGATATCGCAATTTAAAATGTATCCCCAACATTATTAAGGACAAAAGGGAGCTTTTTATACGCGAAGATCACCCAAGGACATATAAAGGTTGTCTTATCTTGATCAACTGGCGCAATGTTTATCTGGTTGTAACCAGAAAAACCGTCCATAAAGGAAAATATTTCACTCCTAGTGCATTCATCAATGATCTGGTCAATGAAAGGAGTGGGGTAATTATCCTTTGGACATGCACAATTGAGATCACGGTAATCAACGCAAACACGAATAGGGCCATGTTTCTTTGTCACTGGTATGATATTAGAAACCCAATTTGTAAGAGGGATTGGATAAATAAATCCAGCTTTGAGAAGTTTTTCAACTTCACCATTAATGGTGGTTGCTTTCCTAGGGTGCACTGTACGAAGTCGTTGGCGAACGGGCTTCCCATGAGGGTAAGTTAGAATTTTGTGCACGACTATACTTGTGTCAATGCCAAGTATTTCTTCATATGACCACTCAAAAAAATCTTGGAATCCTTGAAACAGATGACTATAAAGCTTGATCTCATGTGGAGAACAAGTTACCCTGATATGGACATTTTCAACGACACAAGGCTTGATAGAAGTATCAATTGGCATCTTTTAGGTAATGTTATCCATATTCCCTTCCGACCAAACTTCATGAGTCATGATCAGCGTCTGAAGTGGTAGGGTCGGGAACTGAGAAGATAACTTCTCAAGAAAAGTAGACATGACCGTCAGGCAAGGCAAGAACGAGGAACGATGATGAGTGTCATTCCAAGGTACTTCATCCAGAGACATAACTTCCATGACACTCTTTTCATAAAGAAAATTCTTAGCTAAGGGATCAGGAGATTCCAAAGAACTAAGCCACAGGAATTGAGAATACATGTCGAGAGATGCACTCGAAACAGAATAATCAGAGCATACCGAAGGCAATGCCGAAACAATCTCCACACAGTTAATTCGACAGGGCTTAGCGACATAACCTGGCCCCGTGTATCAACAAAATCTGGTGAGGAAATGACTCGAGGATCAGATTTGACCAAAATCATGTTGACATAGGCAACATGCAGAGGCAGGAGCAGAAAAATACCCATCAACACGGGATCGTTAAAAAGTCCTGCCCCAACACTCTCATAAGGAGCACCAGTGTGGTTAACATAAGGAACATTACCATCAAAGGAGAAAGAGGCAAATAAGGACAGTTGGTCGACTGTGACTATCTTCCCTTAACGGGGAAAATAAATCACACGGAAAAGGGAGGAGGCTACAGCATGCATGGCATGGGTCCAACTCCGTCCGAGTAGAAGATTATAGTTCAGATTGGTGTCAAAAATCTCTACTTCGACGTGAATAGTGTTATATACCAAAGGGGGGTAATATGGGGTACCGAGGGAGGTACCCAAGGTAATAATGTAATAATGGGATGGGCCATAGTAATAAATAAGGTGGTTAACCCATGTCATGTAAGGGACCACAAGTAGTTAATAATAATGTAAGGGGCCCATGGTATTAGTTGATGGTATGAGGAAACCATGGTAATGATGCATGGTATTGTATGTAGGAGGCCTATATAGAGGCTAGAGACTCCACATGGAGGGAGATGAAGAGAATTATTCTTGTATGAACATGCATATGGCTTGTGGAGTATTCTCCTTCCTTAAGGAGTGAATGTATGGTGTTGCCCTACCATAAGGGTTTGATAATAAAGCATTTCTATCTATTTCTATCTTGTTATTCTTGGGTTAGGAGACTCCACATGGAGGCAGATGAAGAGAATTATTCTTGTATGAACAGGCATATGGCTTGTGGAGTATTATCCTTCCTTAAGGAGTGAATGTATGGTGTTGCCCTATCTTAAGGGTTTGATATCAATAAAGAATCATTTCATATTATTCTTGGGCTTATTTGATAATAAAGAAGCATTTCTATCTATTTCTATCTTATTTCTTGGGTATATTTGTTATTTATCATATATTCTGGGTCAGATATACAACAAGTGGTATCGAAGCACTTTCTTGGGCACAAAAGTGGAGAATTTTTTTTTTTTTTTACTTTTTGCAGGGTTTCAAGGGCGGCGAGTTTGCAGATCATATTTGTATGTTTTGATTCAATATCTGAAAAATATGATTATAGATCTGTATTCTTTGTGAAAACATAGCCAATTTCAAAAAAAAATCGGTCAAATCGGAGTCCGGATGAAGGAGATATCGCTGATTTAAAAATCAGTAGCGTTGCAGATAATTTTTCAGGGCAGCGCGTTTGCGGCGCCGATCTAGACGTCCTGGTGCAAGATCTACAAAATCTAATTGTAGATCTGGATTCTTTGTAAAAAAACACTCTATTTCAAAAAAAGAATCAGTCGAATCGGAGTCAGGATGAGGGCGTTATCGCTGATTTAAAATCATCTCTCTTTTTTTTAGAAATTTTTGGTCACGGCGGGAGAGTAGCAGCACAGATCTGAAATTCCAGTGCCTGGATCAGGATTTCTGTCACATGGGTAGATGCAGAATGATTGTTCCATTTCCAAAAACAGGCTATAACAGAGATTCTGAGCAATATTGACGAAACTGTGACAATTTCAATTTTTCGCCAACTTTTTTTTTTCAAAACCCTCTTCATGGCGCGTAGCGTTTTTACAGGAAAAGATAATGGTCTTACTATTGAAGAATGCATAAAAAAATCGAAATCATTATCGAAAAACAATTGGAAATATTTGGCATTGGGTCATTTTGAAGATGAGGCAGCCACATGGTGGGGATTACTTAACCAAAATAAGTGTCTCGACCTGCCCGATGAAGAATTTGAGAAATTTCTTTTAGACAGGTGGTCTCATGCCAGAAAACAAGATAAGGAGAAACACGTGGGTCTAATTCCTACTGGTATATCCTTATTACAGGTTCATGGGTTGATTCAGAAGGAGAAGATCGTTGTGTCTATAAATCCTAGTTGCAAGCATAATTTTATCAATGTTAATTTGGCAAAAAAAATTGCAAGTTCCAGCCAAAC
>APFE031733167.1:80383-112819 GCA_000404065.3 Pinus taeda
AAAAAGAAGAAAATTACATTACAGGATATTTCCACTAATAAACAGATAGAGTCCAAGGAGGCTGAAGCAGAAGATGTTCCAGGGTCTGACATATCAGATGATGAGCAGTTGATGGTCAACAATCAGACACAAACAAAGGCTGAAGCAGAAAAGGTTACAGGTGCTGATACATCAGAGGAAGACTTAGTGGTTGAAGTCATATTGGAAAAGAAGACACCACAACAGGCACCTCAGCAGGGTGAATTAAAGAAGAAGACACAGTGGGTTAAAACTTCAACATATCATCACCCACATCACCCCGCAAGACAACCATCAAGATGGCAACAAATTAGCCACAAGGACAACAACCCCGACATGACAGATAGAGAGGAGCGACAATCCACCTATTACACATCAACACAGAAGAGACGCGAGGGTCAGCTTCCATCTCAAGCGTGTAAGGCACCAACGAGATCGAGGGTTCACCTTTCTCTTGGATGGCTAGATGCACATGCATGGTACCAGTGGACTACTTTTTTGAGTAGATCTTATTATTTGTGTTCTTCCCATATTTCGGGGACAAAACATGCTAAGGGGGGTGTAATGTTATATACCTAGGGGGTTAATATGGGGTACCGAGGGAGGTACCCAAGGTAATAATGTAATAATGGGATGGGCCATAGTAATAAATAAGGTGGTTAACCCATGTCATGTAAGGGACCACAAGTAGTTAATAATAATGTAAGGGGCCCATGGTATTAATTGATGGTATGAGGAAACCATGGTAATGATGCATGGTATTGTATGTATGAGGCCTATATAGAGGCTAGAGACTCCACATGGAGAGATGAAGAGAAATAGTCTTGTATGAACAAGCATATGGGCTTGTGGAGTATTCTCCTTCCTTAAGGAGTGAATGTATGGTGTTGCCCTACCTTAAGGGTTTGATATCAATAAAGAATCATTTCATATTATTCTTGGGTTTATTTGCATTGTCTCATACTTTCTTATCAGATCTATAATATTCTGGGTTAGATCTACAACAAATAGTCTTGCCCTCCAAAGTAATGGCAAGGTTAGGGAGAACACCGAATGGTCGCAAATCGCATCTGTCAAAAGCTTCCAAAGTGTTAGGGGACTGGTCCAAAGTAGGAGAACCAATTTCCTTCCAACAAGCGACAGACATGATGCAGGTAGAAGCACCTTCATAGATGATGGTCATATGAATGCTTTTCTCATTTATGATCACCTAAATCAGAAGAGAAATCTGATGAGGTCATCGATTTTGGGTCATCGGTTTATCGCCATGTGACCATAGATGCACGAAAGAAGCTTGAGACAACAGCAGAGTTGTGGATATTTGTGGGGTACACTGATACTCCCCACAATTATCAGGTGTACATTCAAACCAATCGGATGACAATGGTTCGCATGGGTGTCACGTTTGACGAGGAGAAGGTCATTCGAGTATCCTTTGAGAGGGAGCTTCAACTACATGGGAAGGGGAAACTTTTAGTTCCTAAGGTTGAGAAGTCTCAGATTGATGTGCAGTAGCCACATGCAGAGGTTCTGGGAGTGGAGACATTGACTCAGGCAGAGTCTTCTAGGGAGGGAAGAAAGCGCACTAGAGAGGCTGAAAGATTGTTAGATGATGCACGAGATAATTTCGGAGAAACCTCTTCTCAGTGTAGACAGAGGTCACCAGAGAGGTACACTGGATACATGGCACTTATGGGTGCATGTTTTGTGATAGAGCCATCTTCCTTTCAGGAAGCAATGCAGCAGCTAGTTTGGGTTGATGTGATGGTGGACGAGTATGACTCCATAGTTCAAAACAATGTTTTGGATGTGGTCTCGAGACCAAAGGAAAAGTCAGTTGTGAACTCTTGTTGGCTCGACAAGGTAAAGAAAGTTGCATCTGGTAGTGTTGAGAAGCATAAGGCCATATGTGTGGCCAATGGTTTTTCACAGGTAGAGGGGATTGACTAAGATGAGACCTTTTCTCCTATTGCAAGGTGCTCATCAATCAGATCTATTTTGGCACTATCATCACAGATGGGTTGGAAGATCCATGAGATGGATGTGAAGATTGCCTTCCTCAATGGCATGATTGAAGAAGAGGTCTACATAGATCAGCCCGAAGATTTTGAAACCATGGACCATGAGTCACATGAACTCAAGAGAGTGTTGTATGGGCTGAAGAAAGCACCCTGTCCTTGGTACATCATGATAGATAGATACTTCACTAGGTTGGGCTTCTTGAAGAGTGAAGCAGATGTGAACCTATATCACATAGTGGTCGAAGGTAAGCTTTTGATCATTGTACTTTATGTAGATGATCTCATACTGACAAGTGATGAGAAGCTCATCAAATCTTCCAAGGAGTACCTTCCAAGAGAGTTTGAGATGAAGGACATGGGGATCATGCATTACTTTCCTGGCATGGAGGTATGGCAAGGAGATTGGGAGTTATTTGTTTCTCAAGGAAAGTATGTCAATGAGATACTCAGGAGATTCCACATGGAGAATGCTCTAGCTGGTCACTGGAGGAAGGAGGATGTTACTTCAGTGGAAGTAGTGGAAGCTACTTTTTATAGGCAGCTTGTGGGTTCACTCATGTACTTGGTGAACACACGACCAAATATGTCTTATGGAGTTAACCAGCTTAGTCAAGCGATGGTTAGGCCTACCAAGTTGTATTAGAAGGTGGCAAAGCATGTATTAAGATACCTCGGAGGCACTACTCAGTTTGGGTTGTGCTACAGACAAACAAAGGGATTGAAGCTTCAAGGCTACACCGATGCAGATAAGGTAGGGAGTCCATCTGATAGGAAGAGCAAATCAGGAGGGATCTTTAGTATTGGTTTAGTTGCATTTTCTTGGTACACAAGAAAACAAAGATCAGTTACACTCAGTTTGGAAAAGGCAGAGTACATGGCTACAATTCAAGAAGCATGTGAGGTTGTCTGGATGAGGAAGTGATCTGAAAATGGATATTAAATTAAGGATAAAATGTATTACAGACTCATGTGTAGGAATACCTATATTATTTAGTGCAACAGATCGAAAATATTTCGAATAATACAGACATTTAACAGTCAGAAAACATAACAGGCACACACATCAACACAGAAAATAATCAAGGAGTTCACCAGACCCCCTGGCTATGTATTCTAGTCCAGCCTTTAGTGTCAACCTCTATGTTATGTCTTCAAGAATAGAGTTTACAGGTGTGAGCTCCATCAAAGCCATAATACAACAACAGTGATATTACACAGGGATTTCACTCGAAAACCTCGAGTCTAAAGAGTGTACAGACTCTCCCTCTTAGTGCCTCTGATCAACTATTTGTAGATGTGCATTTTCTATGACTCTCTTTCTCTAACCTCCTCTCTATGATGCCATTGAATGGTTTTTAAGCCTCTCAGCCCTGTTTGTTCAACTTCCTTTTCTGCCTCTCTGCCTCCCGGCTTTTGTCCCTTCATCTCCCTTTTCGGTGTTGGACACGTTATGTTAAAACAAAATGCTTAAGGCACAAAGAACTCCTTTTAGAAATAGAAGGATCTGTTAATGTCAGTGTCTTCACACTGCCATTAGTGATCAAAATTTACTCTTTTGCATTTCATACTAGGAGTCCCATTCTAATGAGGTTGCATTCCATTAGGTCATGGATCCACTGATGGTAGGGTTTTCTTAATAATTTTCCCTCATGATCTGTACTTGCTAGTCCTCTTCCATATATTTCAGTCATGGCTCATGTTCACTTTGCAATTCTTTTCATTAGGTCTTAGGGTTTGGTCTCATTAGGTTTTAGGGTCCCACCATGGTCAAAGTTTGATGATTACATGCCAATAATGATCAGCAAGGAAATGAGGTGGCCAATAATGACTGCTACTCCTAAGCATCTAATGATGTTGCCAAGCACCTGCCATTGCAAAAAATCAAGTCATCATGAGCACCAATTCACCTACAAAAGCAAAAGAGAAAACAAGCACTAAAACCATAAATTCCATTCCCACTGAGCTAGGGTTGGCAATGGGATCAGAGATATCTTAGAAGAGGAGGCATAAGGGATATCAAAAGGTATTAGGTCACCTCATATCATCAAACATCAGGTCTCCATCATTTGTTGAGAAGTCATTCCAAGGAACAAGCCATTCACCACACATAAGGGATGGTTTTTCTTCAAACTGTGTTTCTGAGAAAGAAAAGATGGATTTGACAAAGGTGATAGAGTTTTTTTTCCATCATTTACCCAATAAGAAAAACCTATTTTAGTTTTTACACAGGTTTCATGGTTTGGGAGAAATGTTGAAAACATCATTTGCCTCAAGAGGGTTGTTGCACCTATGGAGTGACCTTGGTAAAATCAATTTTTCTCCTAGATGGAATGACCAAATGACTTTCTTGATGAGTCAAATGATAACTATACACAAAGATATTTCTAATGAGCTATCATGAGCTCAATTTGGAGTTGAGGAAGACCTTAAAAAGTTGACTACCAAAACACTCTACATTTAGGTAGCCTCATTCTGCACATTTTTACCCGTCTTGGGAGATTTGACGTTTGATAGGGAAACTAAACTCCAAATTGAAAAATTAAATATTTTCTAGAAAGTAGACTTGACAAGGTTTCCAACGAGCTATCACACGTCCAATTTGGACACCGATAAGGCCTTCAAAGGTGTCCTGAAAAAAGGTGCTACACACCAGAGGCCGACGCTACGTACCTGGTTGGCGCTACACACCTGGCAGACTTCCTTAATGTTAATTTGAACGGGCACTGCGCACCTGGGAGGTGCTATGAACCTGGGTGAGGCACTGAGAACCTAGAAACCAAGCCCCAAAACACTCAAAAATCACTCAATTTGCTTCAAATCTCTCAAGTTACATCTTTGCAAGTAAGTAAATCAATCTTTCTTGTTGAAAAGGGTTGTGCATCAAGACTTAGTGATTGTTCCACTCATAAAGTTAAAAGCCTAGCATTCACCCAAACGGTCTCAAAAAAATTAACAAGTTCACTCTCTCATCTGTTTTCCTATCTCGTCCATTTCCTATCTAAACCCCATTCCGTCATATAAAATTCCTAAACATCATTCCCTCATATATTTTCCCCAAATCCCATTCCCACATACAAATTTCCCAAACCCTATACACTTTATCCTACTCACTCCCTAAACCCTATAGACTATCCCCAAACCCTACTCACTCCCTAAATCCCATTCACTCTCACTTACTCATCCATAAAATCTCTTCATACTCATGTTTCATCCACCCTATCTCTTCATTCACCACAAGTGATCACCACATTAGACTGCTGATGTATTTCACTAGGGTGAGAATGATGAATATCCCCTACTTCATGTTCAGAAACATTGAGAAGATGGCACCTATTGTAAACAAGAAACCATATCCCAGGAAGTTGATTAGAATTTACCACTACTCCTTGATTAAAATCATTGTTCTACATCAGCTGAACCTTCTTAACATGCCATGGGAGACTTTCATTTCTCATGAGATGTTCAAAGGCCCTCAAGTCTTTTCATCAATGCCTCATGAAGAAGGTGGACCTTCAGGACATGAAAAGGTCAAAGAGACTAAAAATTTTGGAGTGCCAGTGTTTGTGACATATGAGAGGGGCACTAGGAAACGTTTTCCAGCTGCTAGGAGAGTATTATATCCACAAGGTGTGGAAGGGGTCTCACCTTCATCATCAGGCTACAAGAAAATGCTATCTCCACAAGGAGTGGAAGGGGATTTGCATTCTTCTTCAGCTAAATAGGTATAGGTTGAACAACAACACAAGGGCAAAGGTAAAGGCGAGAAAAAGATGCATAAGAAGGACCTTGGAGAAGAGAAAGAAATAGATTTTGACCTTGTTGATCATCAGGAGACACAAGGAGTTGATGTCATTGATTTGGAAACTCAAGGTCCAAAGCTTACCAAAGACATGATCATCAAGGAGCAAGAATCTAAGATATAAGCCTTGTCAGATAATCTAGAGAGGGCTAAGTGGATCATCAACTATTTAGAGCAAGAAAACAAACAATTGAGCCACAAGCAAGTCCTCATGGAGCTACAAATGATCAAAGAAGACCGACAAAGGGCCAAGGAGGCAAATGTCAAGTTGACTTCAATTGAGCAAGAAATTGAGAATGATAGGGAAACATGGCTAGAGAGGGTCAACATACACCTTGAGGGGTTGATTGAGAAGGCCAACAGAGATAAGAAGATGCTTCGCCACATGGCTTACCACTATATGACCCGCACTAAAATTTGCAACATAAGGATGAGGAAGCTTAAGGCTAGGTTGAGGAAGGCCTTAAGGAGAAAAAAGGAGCAAGACAAGTTGAAACTCTTTGCTGAAGCCTCACTAGCCCATCAAGGAAACTAATGGTGGTGCCTTGTGCCAAATTTGGGCAATTTTAGACAAATTTTGGTCATTTTCAATTTTTGAAATTTTGTAACATAGAAATTTGCCCTAGGTGTGTAGTGCGACCGGCGCTACGCTTTTCACTAGAGGAATTTCTAAAGAAATGGATTACATATCTAGATTCAACATGATGAGATCATCAAACCCAGAAAATCTCAACAATAATGGAGCAAAACTAGGTCACCAAAAGGGAAAAAAACTACCAAAAATGACCTCACTGCCTCTTTTTGGACACACAGAAGGAGCCTTGGGTGATTTCACTTTGGAGGGACAAAATGACCTCCAAATGCTAAAATTCAAGATGTTCCAGAAAATAGATAGGAAGCCCGTTCCAATCAGCTATCGTGCACTCAATTTGGCTACGGGGAAGGCCTCCCAATGTGGTTGTGAAGCAGTGCTATGCACCTAGAGCTAGTTTGCCTAGAAAAATCCAATTCTCTCCTAGTTTCTATGCAAGTTGACTTTTTCTCTCTGCATGGATGAATTTATGATTGTAAATAATGCCATGGTATGTAAATTTAATTGTGAAATTACCTTAGAGGGTAGATTCATCATTTTGAGGTGGTTTTGGGGTCAATGAATCAGTTTCCATGCTTATAGAGGCAAGTTGTTCCACTACCTATATTCTTGTTACCTATTTGGAAATGGTTGTAACAATTCCTTATCTCTTAGATTCGACCCCTGATGGCTAGCATAGGTGGTTTGATGTCTATGTTATGTATTTTTTCAGTCATTAGCAAAGTTTGGACTCTCTTGGATGCTCTGAGCTATATTGTACATCTTTACCAGCAGTTTGGCAAGGAAATAAACCAGGATTTGCAGCTATTTTTATGGGATACTTGTGGTAAAGTGTTTTTGCATATTTTCTTCTTCTGTTATTAGTTTTTCTCATGTGCTATGTATGCCACAATTTAATTCATTTCTTCTAGCTAAATGATATCAAGATAGATAGGGAGAATACATTGGTTACAATGGTCTGCCTTGGGAAACCATTTAGTTTTTGATGTTTTCTACTATTTGAAGAGGACTCGTGATCTTTGTGTGCCCTCCTCAGCTCCTCACCAGTCTTAGACCTATCATCTCACTCAATTCCAAGTGCTAAAACACCTACCTACCTCGCCCCATAGAATACCTTGAATTCCTGACTTGATTTCTCGGACCCTAAACTACCTGCTCCATTTGATCCAGCAACAAAACCATCACAATCAACCAAAAAACCCTAGAGCTACTATACCTAGCCTAAAATCCATATCTAATCCAGTCATCTTGACTGAGATTCACAAGGAGAGATCCCTCTCCCGACCTGGTAGGGCTAGCTACCAGGTTAAGCTTGGTTTCTGGTTATCCTAGGATTGCCTCCCTTCAGCCTTAGGTCAATCTAGGCTCTAACAGGATTGGTGGGCGTGGTGAAACCAACTGTTCGGTCTTCTTTCACAAAAATCCCCAATATAATGTATATTTGTTCTATATACAATATTATCGGAATACAAAGAAATACATAGAAATCCCGACAACAAAACTAATTATCGAAACTCAAAATTTATGAAACTATGTCTATAATCCTTTCAGGTCCGCTTTATTGCATGTCGCATGTCACATAATGCCGCTAATTTGTATTTCGGTGATGCGCTACTACGATGCGATATCGCTATCAACGATCACATATCGCATGTCCTCAAGCCCTCGGTAAGTCCCCACTTCGGCGATATTGCGATGCAATCTCCGTCATTGATCTGCGATCTCCAATCTGACAGATGACAGTCATTTCGGATGGCCCACTTGCGTGGAGATTACCCACCCGAAAAAGTGATTTTCTCTCTCTTACGGAGTGCTACGTGTCAACCAATGTATGGAATCGGGTGGAGCCTCTCCAATACTGCTTACTGCCTGAAGGCCGCCCGAAATGCCACTTACCACAGAACTCAAATCCTTCACTGTTTTATTTCATAACTCCTTCGGGTCCGCTTGTGTTAAGTCCTCCCTTTGGTTCCATGCAATGTGATATTGGTAGTCGATCTGGACCGTTGATCTGAGTGCTCGATCAACGGTTCACGTTGTTTCGCTTGTATCACTATCACATTTCTCTTCGGACCGTCCTCGATACACTCCGCCTATGCGATATCGCCGAACACTCCGATGTGATCCGTCGATTTGATCTGGATCATTGATCGGCCTGATCCGATAGCTCCTGTGCAACATTACTTCAACCTTTGATTTACTTTAGTTTCTGCACTCTTTAGTGTTTTCATTTGCAATAGTTTTATCCAATAGTTAACATATATGAAGACTTAGACTTAGAGGTTTTGTATACAAGATCGATCACGCCTTCCCACTAAAAAGCTTTTGGACCACCAAAAGTTGGTTTTAGGCATTGAACAAGTGAGGATACAGTTCCCTCACCTATCCAATTTCTATCCATCATGCCTTGCTTGGATTTGAACCTGTGAGTCCTACTCTGAGATACACAACATCCCCTTGATGCGTAGTTCTTACCTTCCTATCCAGAACTGTCTCCTCCTGTAACTCATTGAGATATTCAAGCAACAAATCCTCAATAGAAGGCAACTAACTTTGCTTTTCAGGATCTTCAAGCAATGAAGTTTCATACAATCTCAAGTATTCTACATTAACAACTGAATAGATCTGCATATAAGCTCGCAAATCAAGGTGAAAAGAACTTTCACCAATTTTATAAAGTATCTTGAAATGTCCATACCTTATTAGTTTTAGCTTCTTACCTTCACCTTGCATTCTGTCTTTGTTGATGTACAGCCAGACTTGATAACCAACTTGAAAACTATGCTCAACTTGATGCTTGACATGTCTCGCCTTGTACATGGCTTGACTTCTTTCCCGTTGTTCATGTATTGCCTAGTGAATTTCCTGGATTTGTCCAATGAACTTGGTTGCTTTGTCCACATCATTGTGTCCATCAACTGCTATGTCTTTACCAAAGAAAAAATCCAAGGGAGACTTTGGTATACAGCCAAAACAAGTCTTAAAAGGAGATCTCTGAGTAGAAGAGTGCTTGGCACAGTTGTAAGCAAGTTGCATATAACACAAATGCTCATCCCAAAGCTTGGGATGCTTGCTGCAATAACCTCTGAAAAACTGGATCACTGTCCTATTGACCACTTCTCTCTGACCATCTATTTGTGGTTGAAATTTTGTGCTTTTCTCCAACCTGGTGTCCATCAACTCCCATAGATTTGACCAAAACTTCCCAACAAATCGAGAATCTCGATAAAATACAATAGAAGTGGGTAACCCAAAATGAACACATACATTCTGAAGAACAGCTTTGTTGTTTGTTCAGCTGTAACCTGCTTGTTACATGGTATCAAAATACACATTTTACTGAACCTATCCACAACAACATACAAATAATCATGACCTTTCCTAGATTTTGGTAATCCCCCAACAAAATCCATGGAAACACTTTCCCAAGGATGAGAAGGAATTGGAAGTGGAGTGTACAAGCCTAGTTTCTGATTATTGGGCTTGCTTGTAGCACACATAATACACCATTTGATATATATAGAAATTGTCTCATGCATTCTTGGTCAATAAAAGAACCTTTGCAATTGTGCAACTATTTTTCTTACACCAAAATGACCTGATATGAGAGAAGTATGTGCTTCTTGGATTATGTTAACTCTTTCAGTTTGTAGAATGCATCATTTTCCCAAATGATATAATATTTGGTCCTTTACATAATAATCCAATTCTTCTACTTGCTTGCCATGACTTAAAGTTGCATATACATCTTTAAAATCTACATCTTGAGCATATTGTTCAATGTAACTTTCATGCATTACTGAGTTATGCTTAATTATAGTAGATGCATTTATGATTGGTCTTGATAACATGATTGCAACCTTATTTTGTATACCCTTCTTATATCTGATGACAAGATGAAATTGCTGTAGAAAACCCATCCACCTATAATGTCTTGATTGTTGCAATTTAGTTTGTGAGTGCAAATATTGAGGTGGTTGATGATCTATATGTATGATTGTTTCTTTACCCATTAGGTAATGTTTCCACTTTTCACACTTTGTACTAATGCATACAGCTCTTTATCATATGTCGGATAATTAACTACTATAGAAGAAAATGTCTCAGAATGATAGCATATGGGTTTTCCGTGTTGCATCAACATTGCTCCCATGGCAGTGTCACTAGCATCTATCTCAATCTCAAATGGATGTTGAAGATCTGGCAGTGCTAGTACTGGTGCTATATTGATTTTCTCTTTTAAGGTGTCGAAGGCTTTTTTTTGTTTGCCTCCCCACTTAAACACCTGTTTCAATCCTGTTAAATCATGTAATGGAGCTGCAATCAAAGAAAAGTTAGAAATAAACTTTCTCCAATATTGTGTCGCCCATAGGAAACTCCTAACCTCTATAGCAGATTTGGGCTTAGGCCAGTTCACAATGACTTCAACCTTAGATGGATCTATCTTCAATTCACCACCCCCTACAATATAACCCAAATAATTTAAAGATGTTCTGCCAAATTCACATTTTGACAGTTTTACATAGAGATTTTCTCTTTTTAAAACATCTAAAGTCTGCTTCACATGCTTTACATGGTCTTCCCATGTCTTACTAAAAACAAGAATGTCATCTAAATAAACAATTACAAAATCATCAATAAATGGTCTGAGTACATCATTCATAACACTCATAAATGTAGCAGTAGCATTAGTTAAGCCAAAATGCATAACCAATCATTCATAAAGTCCTTGCTTTGTCTTGAAAGAAGTCTTCCATGCATCATGTTCTGCAACTCTGACCTGATGATAACCACTTCGTAAGTCTAACTTAGAAAAGTAAATTGATTCTTTCAATTGATCTAATAAATCATCAATACGAGGAAGAGGATAATTATTCTTGATCGTTATTTTATTTAGTCCTCTATAATCAATGCAAATTCTCCACGAACCATCTTTCTTTCTCACCAGCACGATTGGAGATCCACATGGTGATGTGCTTGGTCGTATAAACCCTTTATTGAGAAACTCATGTACCTGCTTCTTTATCTCTACATTCTCTAAAGCTGACAACCTGTACATTCCAATGTTAGGTAGTGGAGCATCTTGGTGCAAATAAATACCATGTACTATTTCTCGCTTGGGTGGCAGACCTTTAGGTTCTTGAAATAGAACATCATACTCTGAAACAACTTTAACTAAATCAGATTTTTGTTTAGAATCACAGCCTTCAAATGCAATGGATTTTTCAAGATCCTTTTCCTTTACAATCATTAGTAAAAATTGCTTACTTGAATTCACAATCTTTTCATTTATCCTGAATTTATGAGAGAATAGTTACCTTTGAGTTTATGAGATCTTACAATATATTCTATTCGATCTTTAGTGAGTTGATACTTATTCTCAGCTCTATAGCAAATAGCTTTTCTATCATACAAATATGTACTTCCCAAAACAATACCGCATATATCCAATGGAACTATATCTAACTCAACCTCATCTACAAATGTTGACCCAATAGCAAACCTAAGTTTACATTGTCTCGTTACTTGTAGCTTTGTTTTATCACACACCCAACCTAATGGATATGGGTTATCATGAGGTTTTGTTGGTAATCCCAACTTCTTTACAATTGTTTCAGAAATAAAATTTACTTGTGATCCACTATCAAATTAAGTATCAATCTTGTTATTCTTGGAAATTACTCTAATACAAAAAAGCTCATTTCTTTCCCTCTCATTACGTTCGTTATCAACAGATTGTGAAAAATTACTTTTGGATGCTTCAGAATATTTACCTTTAATACTTGTGGCTGTAACTATTGTTTCATCGCCTAAATCTCATCCCAAGTCCTGTTGAATAACAGCATCATTCTTCCTCTCCTTTCCACCGAACTTCTTAGGTTTCCATTCTGGATGCAGAAACCAGCAGTGTGCCTCATCGTGTCCGTATTTCTTGCAATGAGTGCATGAAGGTTTATCCTTCTTGACAGTGTTTGCTTTCCTCTCCTTCCATTTTAGTTTCTTCTTTTCCTTACTCTTGCTTACATAATATTTAGATGTTCCCCCAACCTCTGGGTTTACATTCTTACCTCTATCTTCTAGATGTATTGTTTGAATTGATACATCATCTAAGCTAGTGGGATTAAAAATGAGAATAGTATGATTTAAATAGCTATGAAGACCACCTATATACTTCAATAAAGTCTCAGGTGAATCTAATGATATACCTAGTGTTAAAGCTCTCTTTCTGAATTCTTGAGTATAACTTTGTACACTTAGACCCTTCAACTGAGGAAGAGTTTGCCAACTCATCATTGCCTGCTGCTTGTAAGCTAAAGGATAGAATTTCTTTTTGATAGTAGAAACAAATTCATTCCAGGTATAAATGATTTTACCATGTTTTTGCATATCATCTTGTCTCTTGCCTTCCCACCATACTAGTGCAGTTCCTCCAAGTCAATGGCTAGCGAGCTGAATCTTCTTCCTTTCTGAATCAACATTTTGTACCCTGAAATATACATCAATTTGTCTTATCCAATTATCTAGCTTTTCTGCATTGAGTTCTCCATCATAAATTGGCAAATCAAGCTTCACATCTAATTTGATTAAGGAAGTTTTCTTCTTCTTCTTAGAAGAGCTAGTGTTATGCGAAGAAGATGATGAGGATGATGAAGGTGATGATGGAGGAGATGGTGGAGGAGGCATTTCCCCTTTCCCTTTGCCTTCTGGAGGGGCAACTAGAAAAGGTTCCTCTGCTCCTTTGTCTAGTTTGGGTGTTGCAATGCTTTAACCTTGACCCTTCTTAAACTCTAGATACCTCTCTTCCACCATAGCTCGGATTGTCATAAAACTTTCTATAAACTGAGATTCTAATCCCAATGGAGCTTCTTCTACCATTATCCTCTAAGAATAGACTCTTCCAATCACTAGATTAGCCTCAACAAGTTCTCCTTGTCCTAATCTGAGCTTTTATCTAGTTAGCATTCAAAATCTAGCGCAAGCTTGTCTAACCTTAACAAAACCAAATGCTCTGATACCACTTGATCCGAAAACGGATATTAAATTAAGGAGAAAAGGTATTACAGACTCATTTGCAGGAATACCTATATTATTTAGTGCAATGGATCGAAAATATTGTGAATAATACAGGCATTTAACAGTCAGAAAACATAATAGACACACACATCAACACAACAAATAATCAAGGAGTTCACCAAACCCCCTGGCTACATCTCCTAGTCCAGCCTTCAGTGTCGACGTCTAAATTATGCCTTCAAGAATAGAGTTTACAGGTGTGAGCACAATCAGAGCCATAACATAACAATAGTGATATTACACAAGGATTTCACTTGAAAACCTCAAGTCTAAATAGTGCACAGACTCTCCCTCTTAGTGCCTCTAATCAACTATTTGTAGCTGTACATTTTCTCTGACTCTCTATCTCCCCTATGTCTCTGACCTCTTCTCTGTGCTGCCATTGAATGGATTTTAAGCCTCTCGGCCCTATCCGTTGACCTTCCTTTTCGGGCTCTCTACCTCCCAGCCTTTGTCCCTTCATCTCCCTTTTCGGTGTTGGACACGTTATGTTAAAACAAAATGGTTGAGGGAGAATGAAATCCTTTTAGAAACAGAAGGATCACCGGGTGCGGTGAAACCGACCATTCGGTCTTCCTCCACACAAATCCACAATATAATGCATATTTGGTCTATATACAATATTAGCAGAATACAAAGAAATACATAGAAATCCCGACAACAAAACTGATTATTGGAACTCAAAATTTATGAAACTATCTATATAATCCTTTCGGTTCCACTTTATCACATGTCGCATGCTACATAGTGCTGCTCCTTTGTATTTTTGTGATGCACTACTGTGATGCGACATCGCTATCGACGATCGCATATCACAAGTCCTTGAGCCCTCGGTAAGTCCTCCCTTCAGTGATATTGCGATGCAATCTCCGTCGTTGATCTGTGATCTCCAATCCGATGGATGACAGTCATTTCAGATGGCCCAATTGCGCGGAGATTACCTGCCCAAAAATGTGGTTTTCTCTCTCCTGCGGCATGCTACGTGTCAGCCAGTGTATGGAATCAGGCGGAGCCTCTCCAATATTGCTTTCTTCTTGAAGCCTGCCCAAAATACCACTTACCTCGGAACTCAAATCCTTCGCTGTTTTATTTCATAACTCCTTCGGGTCTGCCTGTGTTAAGTCCTCCCTTTGGTTCCATGCAATGCGATATTGGTAGTTGATCTGGACCGTCGATCTACATGCTCGATCAACGTTTCACATTGTTTCACTTGTATCACTATCACATTTCTCTTCAGGCCATCCGCGATACACTCTGACGATGCAATATCGCCGAACCCTCTGACGTGATCCGCCAATTTGATCTGGACCGTTGATCGGTCTGATCCGAGGAATCTTGTGAAACGTTACTTCAACCTTCGGTTTACTTGGGTTTCTGCCATTCTTTAGTTTTTTCATCTACGATAGTGTTTTTCAATAGTTAACATATATGAAGACTTGGACTTAGAGGTTTTGTATACACGATCCATTTTGGATCACGCCTTCCCACTAAAAAGCTTTTGGACCACCAAAAGTTGGTTTTAGGCATATTTCAAGTGAGGATACAGTTCCCTCACCTGTCTAATTTCTATCCATCGTGCCTTGCTTGGATTTGAACCTTTCAGTCCTACTCTCAGGTCCTCAACATCCCCTTGACGCGTAGTTCTTACCTTCCTGTCCAAAATTGTGTCCTCGTGTAACTCATTGAGATATTTAGGAAACAAATCCTCAATAGAAGGAAACTGACTTTACTCTTCAAGATCTTCAATCAATGAAGGTTAATACAATCTCATGCTTTCTACATTAACGACAAAATAGATCTGCATATAAGCTATCAAATCAAGGCAAAAAGCATTTTCACCAATTTTATCAAGTATCTTGAAAGGTCCATACCTTATTGGTTTCAGCTTCTTACCTTCACCTTGCATTATGTCTTTGCTGATGTACAACCAGACTTGATCACTAACTTGAAAACTATTCTCAACTCGATGCTTGTCATGTCTCGCCTTGTACTTGGCTTGACTCCTTTCCAGCTATTCCTGTACTGCCTGGTGAATTTCCTGGATTTGTTCAATGAAATTGGTTGCTTTGTCCACATCACTATGTCCATCAACTACTATGTATTTACCAAAGACAAAATCCATCGGAGAATTTGGTATAAAACCAAAACAACTCTCAAAAGGAGATCTCTAAGTAGAAGAGTTCTTGGCACGGTTGTAAGCAAGTTGCACATAACACAAATGCTCATCCCAAAGCTTGGGATGCTTGCTGCAATAGCCTCTGAGCAACTGGATCACTATCTTGTTAACCACTTATGTCTAACCATATATTTGTGGATGAAATGTTGTGATTTTCTTCAACCTGGTGTCCATCAACTCCCATAGATTTGACCAAAACTTCCCAACAAATCGAGAATCTCGATCATATACAATAGAAGTGGGTAACCGAAAATGAACCCATACATTTTGAAAGAACAATTTTGTTGTTTGTTCAGTTGTAACCTGCTTGTTACATGGTATCAAAATAAAAAATTTATTGAACCTATCCACAACAACATACAAATAATCATGACCTTTCCTAGATTTTAGAAATCCCCCAACAAAGTCCATGGAAACATTTTCCCAAGGACGAGAAGGAATTGGAAGTGGAGTGTAGCCTAATTTCCAATTATTGGGCTTGCTTGTAGCACGCATAGTACACCCTTTGATATATCTAAAAACTATCTCACGCATTCTTGGCTAATAACAGAACCTTTGCAATTGTGCAACTATTTTACTTACACCAAAATGACCTAATATGAGAGAAGTATGTGCTTCTCGGATTATGTTAACTCTTTCAGTTTGTGGAATGCATAAATTTCCCAAATGATACAAGAGTTGGCCCTTTACATAATAATCCAATTCTTCTACTTGCTTTCCAAGACTTAAAGATGCATATACATATTTAAAATCTACATCTTGAGCATATTGTTCAGTGTAACTTTCATGCATTACTGAGTTATGCCTAAGTATAGTAGATGCATTTATGATTGGTCTTGATAACATGTCTGCAACCTTATTGTGTATGACCTTCTTATATCTGATGACAAGATGAAATTGCTGTAAAAAACCCATCCACCTATAATGTCTTGATTGTTGCAATTTAGTTTGTGAGTGCAAATATTGAAGTGGTTGATGATCTGTATGTATGATTGTTTCTTTACCCATTAGGTAATGTTTCCACTTTTTCACACTTTGTTCTAATGCATACAACTCTTTATCATATGTCAGATAATTAACTACTGCAGAAGAAAATGTCTCAGAATGATAACATATGGGTTTTCCATGTTGCATCAACACTGCTTTCATGGCATACTCACTGGCATCTATCTCAATCTCAAATGGCTATTGAAGATCTGGCAGTGCTAGTACTCATGTTGTACTGATTTATCTTTTAAGGTGTCGAAGGCTTTCTGTTGTTTGCCTCCCCACTTAAACACATGTTTCAATCCTGTTAAACCATGTAATGGAGCTGCAATCAAAGAAAAGTTAGCAATAAAAATTCTCCAGTATTGTGCTACCCCTAGGAAACTCCTAACCTCTGTAGCAGATTTGAGCTTAGGCCAGTTCACAATGACTTCAACCTTAGAGGGATCTATCTTCAATTCACCACCCCCTACAATATAACCCAAATAATTTAAAGATGTTTTGCCAAATTCACATTTTGACATTTTTACAAAGAGATTTTCTCTCTTTAAAACATCAAGTCTGCTTCACATGCTTTACATGGTATTCCCATGTCTTACTAAAAACAAGAATGTCATTTAAATAAAAAATTACAAAATCATCAATAAATGGTTTGAGTACATCATTCATAACTCTCATAAATGTAGCAGGAGCATTAGTTAAGCCAAAAGGCATAACCAACCATTCAGAAAGTCCTTGCTTTGCCTTGAAAGCAGTCTTCCATGCATCCTGTTCTGCAACTCTGACCTGATGATAACCACTTTGCAAGTCTAACTTAGAAAAGTAAACTGCTTCTTTCAATTGATCTAATAAATCATCAATACGAGGAAGAGGATCACGATTCTTGATCATTATTTTATTTAGTGCTCTATAATCAATGCACATTCTCCACCAACCATCTTTATTTCTCACCAGCACGATTGGAGATCCACATGCTAATGTGCTTGGTCGTATAAACCCTTTATCGAGCAACTACTGTACCTACTTCTTTCTCTCTGCATTCTCTAAAGCTGACAACCTGTACATTCCAATGTTAGGTGATGAAGCATCTTGCTGCAAATAAATATCATGTACTATTTCTCACCTGGGTGGTAGACCTTTAGGTTCTTGAAATAGAACATCATACTCTGAAACAAATTTAACTAAATCAGCTTTCTGTTTAGAATCACAGCCTTCAAATGCATTTGATTTTTCAGGATCCTTTTCCTTTACAACCATTAGTAAAAATTGCTTACTTGAATTCACAATTCTTTTCATCTATCCTGAATTTATGAGAGAATAGTTACCTTTGAGTTTATGAGATCTTACAATATATTCTATTCCATCTTTAGTGAGTTGATACTTATTCTCAGCTCTATAGAAAATAGCTTTTCTATCATACAAATATGGACTTCCCAAAACAATACCACATATATCCAATGGAACTATATCTAACTCAACCTCATCTACAAATGTTGATCCAATGGCAAACCTAAGTTTATATTGTCTTGTTACTTGTAGCTTTGTTTTATGACACACCCAACCTAATGGATATGGCTTCTCATGATGTTTTTTTCGTAATCCCAACTTCTTTACAATTGTTTAAAAAATCAAATTTACTTGTGATCCACTATCAAATAAAGTATCAATCTTATTATGCTTGGAAATTACTCTAATATGAAAAATCTCATTTCTTTCCCTCTCATTACTTTCATTATCAACATATTCTGTAGAATTACTTGTGGATGCTTCAGAATCTTTACCTTTAATACCTGTGGCTGTAACTGTTGTTTCATCACCTAAATCTGATCCCAAGTCCTGTTGAATAGCAGCAATATTGTTTCTCTCCTTTCCACCGAACTTCTTAGGTTTTCATTCTGGATGCAAAAACTAGTAGTATGCCTCATAATGTCCTCTCCTTCCATTTCAGTTTCTTCTTTTCCTTGCTCTTGCTTACAAAATATTTAGATATTCCCCCAACCTCTGGGTTTACATTCTTACCTCTAGCTTCTAGATGTGTGGCTTGAACTGATACATCATCTAAGCTAGTGGGATTAAACATGAGAGTAGTATGCTTTAAATAGCTATGAAGACCACCTATATACTTCAATAAAGTCTCAGGTGAATCTAATGATATACCTAGAGTTAAAGCTCTCTTTCTAAATTCATGAGTATAACTTTGTACACTTAGACCCTTCAACTGAGGAAGAGTTTGCCAATTCATCATTGCCTGTTGCATGTAAGCTAAAGGATAGAATTGCTTTTTGATAGCAGAAACAAATTCATTCCAGGTAGAAATGATTTTACCATGTTTTTGCATATCAGCTTGTGTCGTGCCTTCCCACCATACTAGTGCAGTTCCTCCAAGTTGAAGGCTAGCCAGCTAAATCTTCTTCCTTTCTGAATCAACATTTTGTACCCTGCAATATACATAAATTTGTCTTATCCAATTATTTAGCTTTTATACATTGAGTTCTCCATCATAAATTGGTAAATCAAACTTCACATCTAATTTGATTAGGGAAGTTTTCTTCTTCTTCTTAGAAGAGCTAGTGCTATGCGAAGAAGATGATGAGGATGATGAAGGTGATAATGGAGGAGAGGAGGAATTTCCCTTTTCCCTTTGCCTTCTGGAGGGGAAAATAGAAAAGGTTCCTCTTTCCTTTGTCTGGTTTTGGTGTTGCAGTGCTTTCACCTCGACCCTTCTTAAACTCTAGATACATCTCTTCCACCATAGCTCGGATTGTCATAAAAATTTCTATAAACTGAGATTCTGATCCCATTGGAGCTTCTTCTACCATTATCCTCTGAGAATAGACTCTTCCATTCTCTGTATTAGCTTCAACAAGTTCTCCTTCTCCTAGTCTGAGCTTTAATCTAGTTAGCATTCAAAATCTAGCACAAGCTTGTCTAACCTTAACAAAACCAAATGCTCTGATACCACTTGATCCAAAAATGGATATTAAATTAAGGAGAAAAGGTATTACAGACTCATGTGTAGGAATGCTTATATTATTTAGTGCAACGGATCGAAAATATTGTGAATAATACAAACATTTAACAGTCAGAAAACATAAGAGACACACACATCAACATAGCAAATAATCAAGGAGTTCACCAAACCCCCTAGCTACGTCTCTTGGTCCAGCGTTCAGTGTCAACATCTATATTATGTCTTCAAGAATAGATTTTACAAGTGTGAGCTCGATCAAAGCCATAACACAACAACAGTAATATTACACAGACTCTCCCTCTTAGTGCCTCTGATCAACTATTCGTAGTTGTGCGTTTTCTCTGACTCTCTGTCTCCCCTCTGTCTCTGACTTGCTCTCTGTGCTGCCATTTAATGGCTTTTAAGCCTCTCGACCCTGTCCATTCACCTTCCTTTTCGGGCTCTCTACCTCCCGGCCTTTGTCCCTTCATCTCTCTTTTGGGCGTTGGACACGTTATGTTAAAACAAAATGCTTAAGGCACAAATAACTCCTTTTAGAAATAGAAGGATCGGTGGGCACAGTGAAACCAACCGTTCAATCTTCCTCCGCACAAATCCCCGATATAATGCATATTTGGTCTATATAAAATATTATCGGAATACAAAGAAATACATAGAAATACCAACAACAAAACTGATTATCAGAACTCAAAATTTATGAAACTATGTACATAATCCTTTCAGGTCCGCTTTATCACATATCGCATGTTGCATAGTGTCGCTCCTTTGTCTTGCTGCGATGCTCTACTGTGAAGCGATATCACTATTGGCAATCGCATATCGCAAGTCCTTGAGCCCTTGGTAAGTCGTCCCTTCGGCGATATTGCGTTGCAATCTCCATTGTTGATATGCAATCTCCAATCCGATGGATGACAGTCATTACAGATGGCCCACTTGCGCAGATATTACCCGCCCGAAAAAGTGGTTTTCTCTCTCTTATGGCATGCTACATGTCAGCCAGTGTATGGAATCAGGCGGAGCCTCTCTAATACTACTTACTGCCTGAAGCCCGCCCGAAATACTGCTTACCACGAAACTCAAATCGCTATTTTATTTCATAACTCCTTCGAGTTTGCCTATGTTAAGTCCTCCCTTTGGTTCCATGGGATGCGATATTGGTAGTTGATCTGGACCATTGATCTGTGTACTCGATCAACGGTTCACGTTATTTCACTTGTATCACTATCACATTTCTCTTTGGGCCATCCCCAATACACTCTGCTGATGCAATATCACCGAACCCTCCAATGCGATCCGCTGATTTGATATGGACCGTTGATTGATCCGATCCGATGGCTCCTATGCAATGTTACTTCAACCTTCACTTTACTTGGGTTTCCACCATTCTTTAGTGTTTTCATATGCGATAGTGTTTTTTGATAGTTAACATATATGCAGACTTAGACTTAGAGGTTTTGTATACAAGATCCATTTTGGATCAGGAAGATCCTGGTTGGTTTCTTTGGTCAATAGATGGATCCAATAGTGATTTATTGTGATAATAATATTTGTATCAAACTCTCTGAAAATAAAAAAATTCATGATCGGTCCAGGCGTATAGATATTTGGTGGCATCATCTCAGAGATTTTGTATTGAGGCGGATCATGTTGTTAGATTACATTCCCACAGAGGAGCAAGATGCTGACATCTTGACAAAGGCATTTCCAAGATGTAAATTCGAGTTTCACAGAGAGAGGATTGGGGTAGTGGATAATCCCTTTCTTGTTGAGAGGGAGTATTGAGAAATGGCAACAAGAAATTCCAGTTTAATTTGTCCTTGAATTAAACTGTGAATTAAATAGAATTCTTTTCTCATAGCAATTTGAAAATAATTAATTAAGTTTAATTAACTTAATTAATTTAGGAAATTCGAATTGGAAGTCTTTTGGAAGACATGTATATTTTCTCTTTAACTTATAGGAGTTTAGGATGAGTTATGAATGAGTTGTAATTAGTTAACGCAGCTTATTGAGTTAAGTCCATTTAAATTAGTTCCATTCAGTTTCAAGAACTAATAGTGTGTAAATAGTTAGTTGGGACACTATGACCTAATTAGTGCTACTCTAGTTAACTTGAAGATTCCACCATCAGAATCTCATGCATGTTGATTCTTAGAAAGACCCAGTTGAGTCTAGAGTGCATGGAGAGTGTACTATTTGTTTTAGATTTTTATGAGTTGCATTGACAGTGCATGCAATCAGGAACTGATCCTTGAGGGATTGTGCTATTTTTTGAGGCTTTATTTCCCTTTAAATACAAGTTATCCTTCATAGGAATTACACATTGGAATGAAGACTTGGAGAGCTTGTGAAGATGCTAAGATTTGGCCTTGAGCTTTCTTATGAGTTGGAGATTGAATTTGCTGAGTGCTAGGATTGTTCTAGAGAGAACAAGCATTGTAATTTCATCTTGATTTTCTGGATTAATACAAAACAAATAGTGGAGTTTTGAGCTGTGGCTTTCCCCAGATGTTTTTTATGTTATGTGCCTTTGGTTCTCTTCCTCTATTGATTATTGTTTTCTCAATGTTGATGGGTTTTCACTGTAAAGAGTAGAAGTAGGTTCTTGTCTCTTATTTTAGTAGATTACATTACCTTGTGAATCTAAAGGTTTTTCTACATCATAAAACTGCATTCATTTGTCCCTAGGGAACATTTGCATATAAAAATCTCCCTTTTGGATTAAATAATGTCGGTGCTAGGTTTCAAAGGGCAATGAATTATGCCTTCCATGACATCAAACATATTGTGCAACATGTTAACAGTGTTGGACCCACCAACATGTCATGGGATCTCCCTGGTAAGAAGTCTCAATTAGACCTTAAACCAATTGGTGTAGGAGTCCCAGCAGTGGATCGTATGGTATTGCCTTGACCCGAAAGGGTGTGACCAGTGCAGCAAGCCAAGGAAGATGTATGAAGGGTTATAACACAAAATGGGGAATGAGTGCACCCCTTAGAAACCTCTGGAAACATGCAGCTTGAAAGTGAACACACGAGCAAAGATGCATCACAGGCGGGAAGGAAAGTTAGCCAACGATCCAAAGTGATGGTTAAACCAACATCAAATATCAATAATATTCATACATATATATATAGAAAGAGTCCATACATACATGCATAAGGAAACAACTACATATATCATTAGAGTAACCAAGACAGCTAAAATATAATAACAATGTGTGCATGAAACGTGATGGCTCTGTTATATTAAGAAAGTGAAAGTTCCAATCATACATACAACCATGACCAACTACTAGTCCTAACAACGGAATGTTACAGTCAATGTCGCCTACTCCTCCAAAGAGATATACTAGTTATGCACTGTGGAGAAGCCAAGGCTCGTTACAATACACTCCAAGCTTTCGCTAAGATACACCTATAGGAAGCTTGGTTCCCAAAAACCCTTACAATGAGTTATGAGGTTCTATAAATAGCAAAGGGTAGTGTGACCTTTGACATTCCACTTTGTCACTCTTCACCTACCCTCATGACTTTTCAACTACTACATGACTGTTACATTCGCCTATTGACACTTGGTCTTTCACTTTTACATCATATTACATTACAATATGCACATGTACCCATGTGAGACAAAATAGGCTTGAGTAAGACATGCAAGACATCACTAAGACTTGGACAGTTGTGGGAGTATCAACTCTTCGACATCCTTACGATGATCGACGGTGGCAAACCGATGCCAAGCTTGGTAGTCTATGATGGTGTCCGTGTACTCTATGGTGACATCCTTCTAGAAGCAAACTCTTGCCTGCGTTGCATCCGAGTACACTGAGTTGGATCCTCTGTCCAACCCATCTAATAACATGTGCATCATAGTCATGAGTGCAACCAGACCAGCAACATACTGATGCATAGTTTCTTCATTGATCTCCAAGTTTGCGTTAGTATCTATACGCATCAACTCGTCAAAGTACATGTCTATCTCTAGTCGGACTTGGTTCTTCGTCTTTTCCTCAGTGAGTGTGCCAATGGATGGGATCGCATGTGTTCACACAATGACACTCATGCTCTTGAATAGTCATGCATTCGTTCATCAGCACCGCTCACCTTATTTTCTATGTGTCAGCTACTGGGATGGATCTATAACCTATATGGGTGCAATTTCATCAATATGTGTATGTCGCGCCTCCTGATGTGCATGTTCCTATTGTGCTTCCTTCTCTCCTCTGCGTAGCTCTTGTTCTTCCCTAAGTTTCCACTCCTGCAACTCCTTCTCTGTGCCCTCCATCTTATGTTTCTCTCTTTGCCTTTGCACAATCCTCTTGTCCTATTGTCACCTCATAGCCTCAATCTCCAAAGATACTTTTATCACGAGTGGCTCTTCTTTGATCTTGCAGCTTTTCTCCGTCTCTGCACTATCAATAACCTTCCTCTTGCCTTTGTTGCGTGCAGGTCTATTACCCTCTATTGTTGTTGATGGTGTTGCTCGATGCAATGTTGTTGCCATTTCATGTTGATATCCTTTTCTATGAACAACTTGGTGTCTTCATAGATAGGTAAGCTCAGTTGAATCCTATGTACTTGACGGTGCAATACATGCTGCTAAGGATGGTTTGTAGGTAGGATCTAAAATGAAGCTAAGGAAAAATTTTGGATTGTGGTTGTAGATGCTAAAACAAATGGCGACACACTGGTAGAACTCCAGCTCTCTGAATGGACCTTGTTTCGTGAAAATAAAGTCTAACTCCTTCAAAATTATTGTTCAGTTCTCTGATCATTTTGGTTTCCACACTAGCTTGATTGAAATATGTAGCACGTGCCATGCTCTTGGTCAGTCAGCACACAATCCAAGACAAGTCAACACAGTTGTTTCAATTGGGGATGAGGGGTATATTGGTACATAAGAAATATGATAGTCAGTGTTTAAGTTTCATCTTTGGTGTTGCTCCACTTCCAGCACACCCGGACGATACCTCGACGGAGTCACGTAGGAACACAAGAATCATTCTGCTACCAACAAGCCTTTTCATTACCATGACGTAGTTACTTGCATCACCTCTCTGTGCAAGAAGCCTTTCTCTTCTTTCTCATGTTCATTTTTAATTTTTTCAAGGATTTTCATATTTTCATTTATTTATTTTTAACTGTGCATAACACTTATTCATTTCACAGGCGGGAGAGGGATCCTGTCTTATTGAGAGCAGAAGAGGTTGTTCCTTCAGATAATTATTTTGTATATACCTCTGACATAATTTTTAAGGTTTCCCCTCTCAGCTTACTCTACCTGACTAAGCTAACAAGGGTTAACCCAAAAACAACCTACTAGAGTAGGTGATACTAGTAAGCGTGCAAGCATTGTGCTTTCAACAAGGTTCACTTCTAACAGAATGTATTTTCCATTGGTGTATCATGGACTAAAGACAATAAGTTCTTCATATAAAGATGGGACAATAGATAACCAAGTATTGATAAATGCACAAGTCCTATTGTACTTTATCCAACTTGTTTTAAGAATCGCATACGGTTCTTGCGAAACTGACCTACGAACCTAAACAAGCAAAAAAACTAACAAACAAAGATTAGAAGCAAATGCGAAAGCAAGGAGAGTAAGCAAAGCAAGCAGGCAAACAAACAAACACACAAAGCAAGAAGAAAACATGCATGCAAGAAACAAGTCATAAAGTAAACACTACTCCTAATCCTAAGCTAATGGTGCATGGGCCTGATCACGTGAAGTGATACTTCCAATGCAGCCATCGGTGCATTGGTCAACCCTTGTTGGTGAAGCCGTGTTTCACGAATATCATAGTGTTGGGAACGAGTTCTCCCAAGAGCTAGTTTTGGGGCTAAAAGCCCATTTTTTAGGGCCAAAGGCGCAAATTTTGTAATAAAGATGTAAAGCCTCCGCATTTTATGGTCACGAAGCGCGAAGAGGTCAAAGGGTTGTCTGCCCTTGTTTTGTGAAGTCTCATGTCGGCTGTAAAGATCTACCCATGGTCCGCGAGCGAGTCTTAGAAGAGTCTAAGAGGGGAGTAGTAATAGTTATAAGAAGTATTTTGGGCAAGAAGTTTTAAGTGTTCTCGAGTCTTAGCATAGGTAGGGGCTCTGCAGTTGAGTGCGCAGAAGCCTAGGGTGGAAGTCCGTAGCTAAGTGTGCAGACCCCTGCAGCTGTGTGTGCATGGTGGATCGAGTCTATACTGAACTTGAGATATCAATAAAGAGAAGTATTTTGCAAATCATTGTGTATTTGGTCTATGTTTAATGCATATGATTATATTATGATACGATCTGGGTTTACATTATAGTGCTTATTTAATGCGTGAATGTATTCGAATATATCTGTTAAATGAATGCAAGAAAGAGTAAAGGATTGCGCAAAGGTAACTGTAAATGAATGGTAGATTAGGTAACAATTAAGATAACTTGGGAACTTATACAGTAACATAGTCACAAAGGTGCATAAGTGCCTGGACCTCGGGTTAGGGTTGTGCGAAGATCAGTTGGGTACCATCGCAAAGGTACTAAAGGATGAGAGAGAAGGAACATCAATAAGCCCTAGAAGATTATTGATCTGCATGAAGGCAGGATCAGGAAGTATAGACTGACATCACAACCATCTTAAGGTGTGGAAACTTGGATCCTACATCCCCCCATATTGCTTCAGGTGAGACTTCGGTCTACGCTCCGTGGGTTGATGCCTAAAGGGCCAATAGTGTAGGGATTTTCTTGGTTGACCAACGTTGTGAGGGCCCATGAAGCCAACAAATTGTTTCATTGCCAGGATTGGGATCTGCATGAGAGATGTGTGATGTCGTATAATTGGAATCCAACAAAGAAAGAAATTTAAACATGGTTGGATAGAAAGATCCATGAATTCACGGCGCAAGAAAACAAGAAACCATGATTGACAAAATAACAGTGGTTGGATAGATACCTGTACATAGAAATACATGAAATATTCTTCTGTTCCTTCCCAGTTGAGTTATAAGAGTGGATCGTGAAGTTGGAAGACGGTGAAGGAAGGTGGAGGCTTGACAAGTCGATTGTTTGGACACTGGAGCTAGTAAGGAGATTAGAAGCTTCTGAAGATAAGATTGCAAGTTTTGTCAACCATTGGCTCGACCACATCATAGGAGGATTTGTGACCAAGTTTGCAGTCGATACCTCTGTTAGTTACAGCGAAGCAAAGCACTTCTTCTTCAAAGGACCGCAAGGTAAGTACTTAAAATCACTGAATACTTGGATTAAGATGCTCTTGTGTGAACAACGAGTTATACGGTTACCTTGATGTTTGGTGTTACATGAAGTAGAAAACCTTTCAGGGACAGAGGAAGAAAAGGTACTAAGTATAGCCCACTGATCGGACCCCCTTTAAGTGATGGCGAAGGAACACCGCAGATTTCTACCCTAAGCTCTAGTCAGTTGATAATACAAGGGTTCCCGCAAATACCTATACTGCCTCTGCCCTCATCACATCCATCCACACCACCTCCATCCTCACCTCCACCACTCACCCCATCACCCGCACCACTGCCACCTCCATTATTCAATATGGTGAACTCCGTAAAACTACCTGTATTCAAGGGCATAGGGAATGAGGACCCGGACCAATTTTGGTTCATCATAAAGGTTGTTTGGGAAGCTCAGGCTGTTGCAGATGATCACATGAAGAAGGCGATGCTGGTTAGTTCTTTCCAGGATCGCATGCTAACCTAGTACATCAAGTACTCTAATGACAACTAGGCAACTACGCTGGTAGAGATCGAGACCGCGCTGGATAAAGAATTCAGTAGGCCTAATTCTGAAGCATGGTCGATTGTGGGATTCAAGGAAATCGCGATGAAACCAGATGAGACCCTTTGGGAATTAGATCAGGTATTGAAGTGTAAAATCCGTGAAGCCAATATGAATTTGACGGATGGGCAGCACCGCGAGTGGTTTGTGGCTTCTCTCCTGCCTCACCTAAGGGTTGTGCTGTCACAACAGAAGATTACAACTTAGGTAGAAGCCTTGGAGATTGCAATGAGACTGCACAAAATGCCGATGCAAGATCCAAATCTGGGGGTTTAGTAAATTCATGCACAGTTTCAAAACCTTTGTCTCAAAATGCAAAGTCTAAAGCAGGACAGAACTGCTCGATCAGAGGCACGCAAAGAGGTTTGGTGCATAAAATGAAAGAGTCAAGGGCATGACAAGGATCATTGCCCAATGTTCGCGAACTACATTGCAATAGGAGGACCAATGCCTCTATGACCAGAGGCCATAGTAGAGACAAGTGCAGGGCCTGCACTATGGTGTGCTATATGTCATGGAGTAGGAAAACACATGACTGATAATTTCCATTTGCTACAGAAATTTGTACAAAAACCACAACAACTGTTCTACAATTTGTGTCAATCAGTAGGCCATGATGAGCATAATTGTAAAACTTACAAATTGATGATGGATAGGACAACCGCATACAAAATGCAGACAGAAATGTAGCTTCCATACCAAGTCGTTGGGGGAACGCGAGGTGAATATCAGGAGCACAGCCGAGGCTGAGGTGGAGGAGGGCCTGGGAGAGGTTGAGGACAACTGATTTGTTATAATTATGGAGGCCTAGGACACTACGCGAGGGACTGTCTGAATCTGACATGATTGTCATGCCACTACTGTACTCAATTTGACCATGTGACTGAGGATTGCCTAATATTGTTGACTAAGATTCATGAAAAGGGGGCGCAGCCTCCATAGCTGACGCAAAACCTCCATATGATGAGGGTTGAGCCTTGTGAGGAAGACCCTAAGGTAAACAATATGCTACAGAGCGGAACCATGACTAGGGTGGATAAAGGGAAGCAGCCTGCAGAAGGTGTATGGGTTCGCAAAGCACCAGAGAAGGAGACTGGGTTTGATTTGGAGTGCGCAAAAGAAACATTTATGGAAGAAAAGAAAAGCTTCGTTGAGGCATCTACCTCCGGAAGTCAGGAGAAACCAGTTGAAGAAATGGACCCATCCATGCTTACCACATTCTTGGAGACCTACATGAAGCTACTCCGTGACAGTAAGGCTATAAAGGGCCTGTAGGAATTGATCAATTGTTGCGTTGGTAAGGATAGCGCTACTAGTGAACCACGCATGGTCTGAAAGCTTTGTAAGCACCAGGTAAGGACTAGGTGGGAGATGAGACTCACCGCGTAGATAGGGGAATACAAGATGGACCAAGTTATCCTGGATCTGGGATGCGACATGAATGTTTTGCCAACACAGGCCTGAGAGAGAATGGGGAGACCTACACTCCAGTGGTCTCAGATACAATTAAGGATGAAAAATCAACAGAAAATTATCCCAATCGGGAGGATGCAAGGGGTCACAGTTGACATTGAGGGTGCAAGCATGCTGGCAAATTTTGAGGTAATAGAGACTGTGAATGATAGCAATCCCTACCCTGCGCTCCTCAGAATTGATTGGGAAACTCACATGAATGGGGTAATCAACCTGAAGAAGTGGAAGATGGTATTCAAAAACAAGTCGCTCTGCACAGTGGTGCCACTAGATCCCGCGGAAGACCGCGTTGTACAGAACTAGTCCAAGATTATGATAGTGATGACGATTTGGACAAGATTTACAAGATAACAACGTGAGATCGGGATTGGGTGAATCCGATAGTAGATGGATGCATTTCATGGGATTGTGAAATCTCCTGCATGTCAGATTCGAATGAAGAATTGGGGCATTGGTAGAACCAATTGCGTGAAGTCTCGACGCTGCGTTGTAATATGATGACCAAATCATTGCGCTGCGTGTCATTCGAAGTTAGGAATCTGCCTCATTATGGTGGGCTAACTGATGTCGATTTCTTTTTGGATGCATTTGAAAAAGAAGTATCGGAGAAACATCACTTCCAAGCCTTGGAATGGGTACTACGCGCTACACTTGCAAGATGGTGGGGTACGCATAAGGATAGTTTCAGTGATTGGCGTGACTACAGGAGGATGATGAGAATATGAATTGGGCAACCAAAAGTGCATATGACAGATAAGTATGATAGACAAGATGACCCGCACAATCACCTAGCTAAATGGAATAAGGCTTATGGTGTGGAGTGCCAACCTGAATGGGTGCATCTGTTTTATCATACCCTAGGCATCGTACAATTGAATTGGTACTTGGAAACTGAGCTCCACCGTGGCATGGAGGAATGGGAGAGCCAGGGATTTTTAATGACATTTAGCTTTGAAGATGGGGTTGACTGTATTGACGCGGCACTACAGGAGGTTAAAGCAGCTATCTTTAGGATAACACAAGATCCTTTAGACCTAATCCAACCTGATTGGACTATCTAGTTGAGTCATGCACTAGAATGCTATAACGTGGCCATTGAAGAAGAAGACGATAAAAGTGGATATTCCGAAAACTGAAGGTCACCACAAGGTTGAAGGTCCAGAGATAGAGGATCCTGACGTAATCGCACCGCTGAAAACCAGGCGGGTCAAAACTGGCATAGAGGCGGAACTAAAATTTAAAAAAATTGGGGAGTATTGGGATGATGTGATAGTAGATAAGGTCACTGAGCTCCTCCACGAATATCAGGATTGGTTCCCCACAAACTTTTCTGATCTAAAACGGATAATAGGAGACCTGAGTGTCATGAAGATCACCCTGAAACCAGACGCGAAGCCTATAAAACAAATACCTTACCGCCTTAATCCTAAGTATAAGGAAAGTGTTCCTACTGAGTTGGATAAGATGTTCGTAACAGGAATTATTGAACCAGTAGAAGAGTCTGATTGGGTAAGCCCAATAGTAGTTCCCGAAAATAAATAGAAAGAATAGATAAGGATATGCGTGCATCTCTGGAAGCTGAATGATGCTTGCGTGCATGACCCCTTCCTGACCCCATTCACTGATGAAGTCTTGGATAAAGTAGGTGGCCAAGAAGCATACTCTTTCACTAATGGGTTCTTTGGGTATCATCAAATCAAAATCGCGCCGGAAGATAGAAGCAAGACGACCTTTGTGACAAAATGGGGATGTTTTTAGTATACTTTAATGCCCTTTGGGTTGAAGAATGCGTCAGCAATCGTTTCACGCGTAGTCATTGCGGCATTCAAAGACTTCATTCATAATTTCATGGAGATGTACTTTGATGATTAGACAGTGTTTGGATTGGTCAAGCGTCATGTGGCAAGTCTACACTTAATGTTAGATACATGTCAAAGGTACTAGATCACACCCAATCTAAAGAAGTGTTTGTTTTGTGTCCCTTTTGGGATCCTTCTAGGGCATGTGATCTGTAGACAGGGATTGATAGTAGACCCTACGAAGATCATGGTGATAATCAACTTGGAGGCACCAAAGAATGTGAAACAACTGCGCGCAACCCTGAGGCATAATGGATACTATAGGAAGTTCATCAAGAGGTATGCCTAGATCATCGTACCCATGGAGAAGTTGTTGAAAAAGGATACTACGTTCTAGTGGAATGATGAATGCCAGAAGATCTTAGACATGCTAAAAGAGAAAATGGTCAGCATGCCAACCCTAGTCTTTCTGGACTAGAAGAAGGAATTTCATGTGCACATGGATGCCTCCTATATCACGCTGGGGGTCGTGCTGACACAGGTGGGCAAGGGGGAATCAGACCATCCTATAGCATTCGCGAGCAGGAATTTGTCCAAGGCTAAGAAGAACTATTCCACTACAGAGCGCGAAGGACTAGCCATGGTATACGCGCTCCAAAAGTTCAAGCACTATTTGCTAGGTTGACATTTTAAGATGCATATGGCTCATTCTGTGTTAAAATACATGGTTAATAAGCCTGTGTTGGGGGGGAAGATCTGCAAATGGTTGTTATTATTCCAGGAGTATGATTTTGAAGTTATTATGAAGCCTAGATGATTGAACACTGGACCAGATCATCTATCGCACATTGAAATGGGAGAGGAGCCCACTAATTTAGAGGAAGGACTGCCTCACGCATAGCTCTTTGCGGTATGCATCGTCAACAGTCACTTTGAGGATATCATACAATTCTTGACAATAGGGACTGCTCCAGAAGGGTATACAAGCGAGCAGAAGAAGGAGTTAGTAGTGCGCACAACTGAATTTTTTGTCATTGCAGGGCATCTGTACAAAATGAGGTCTGAAAAAATATTGCGATGCTATGTACCTGACATTGAGCAAAGTAGCATCCTCACAAAGGCTCATGGAGGAGCTATAGGAGGACATTATGCAAGAAACGTGACAGCGCAGAAGGTTCTGCGTGCTAGATTGTGGTGGCCAACTCTGCATAAGGATGCGAAAGCATACTGTAGGGCCTGTGACGCATGTCAAAGGACTTGAAGGCCATTGTGAAGGGATGAACTATCACTGACACCGTAGGTGACATTACAACCGTTCAAGAAATGGGCAATTGACTTTCTGTGACCAATTCGGCCTCCCGAAAGGAAAACAGGTGCACGGTACATCATCACCGCGACAGAGTACTTTGCCAGATTGGAAGAGGCACAGCCTGTGAAGGACTATACCAGGGTGACAGCAGCGAAGTTTATTTTTGAATACATATTGACGAGATTTGGTTGTCCAAAGATCTTGATGAGCAATCGCGGTACGAACTACCCTAATGAAACAATCAGCGGGTTGATGGAAGAATTTCAGGTGTATCATCAGAAGAGCATGCCTTATCACCTGCAGGGCAATGGGATGGTTGAAGAATTCAATAAAACACTAGAGAACACACTGGCAAAGGTCTACAATGCTCAGAGAAGTGACTGAGATATGTGCATACCAGCAGTGTTGGGCATGGAATACCCCC
>APFE031733167.1:116267-165777 GCA_000404065.3 Pinus taeda
CCATTACCTTGCTAGTAATAAAGCAGTTGTTGTGCTTGGTACATGATGGGAGTTTGTGGCTGGAGGAGCCAATACCCATCACTTTGAGGAGCCAATACCCATCACTGATAAACTGATCCACAGAATCACGAGGCTGCCATATTTAGGGTAGAATCCAGCTATGATGTTTAGTGGGAAAGGTTGGCGAACTCGCCCTCGCAGAGGCCATGAAGAAGAAGTTTGGATTAGTAAAGAAGTCACGCGGCTATAATATTACAAGTATTTCCGACCCTGCTATCAAAGTGGCCACACAAATATTGGCAAGGAAGGTCATGCAGAAGTGTCACTCCAATGAAGTATCGGTGCCTGTCGTAGCTCTAGTGGCCCAATGGTCAGAGTGGGTTCAGTTTAATTGGGCCCACTACCTCTATGGTGAGTTCCTCACAAACTGTTGTGAGGCGTAGGATCTCAGCAAGACCTTCCACTATGTGTGGCTCTTGTTGTCCATCATGCTAGTAGCCTAGGAGCTACCCGAATACAGCCAATTTCCCTCAGCCACGCTAGACCTGCCTGAGGCCACGAAGTATGCTTCACTATGGGTGACTAAGTATCCTCAGTGGATCAAGGATAGCAAGATCTTTTGTATCTTGATGGATATGAACGTGCACATGGCCATCAACTGCAAGCCGTCATTTTTGCCTACTGTCCTTGATAAATTACAGTCGTACGTGGAATTTAAGGCCAATTTCCACCATGTATCCTTAAGGGCATGGAAGGACCCCAAGTAGAAGTGGCATGGCTTTCCCTTCTTAGCTATGGATGATGTGATTCAAGCAATTATTAATAGCTAGCCAGCAGAATGGCACATTACCTTGGACTCAACGGCGGGATCCAACAAGATAGCCGCACATCGGAAGAAGGATGAAGCCAAGCTCAAGATGGAGTAGTTGGCTGAGAAAAGGAGAAAGGAGGCTAAGGGAGACCATGCTGCCACATAGGAGACAAGCGGACAGACATGAGGAGAGGAGCGCGGCTCTGACAAAGAGAAGTCTCCCTCCCCAGAAAAAGAGGAAGAAAAGGATGATATGACAAAACAAGGAGGGGTGGACCCACAAACACCTCCGTTCTGTATCAAGCGTCGAAGGGGACAAGAAAAAGTAGGGCTGCGGAAGAAGTCTAAGGCCAACAAGACATCCATGGACCCAATCACCTTAACAAAGGGGGATCTTAATGACATTGGGGATACAATGTGGGATGCCAATGCGGAACAGCTGCAGTAGTTTGAGCAACAACAAAAGTAGGCGTTAGGGGCCATTCAGGTGAATCTGTGAGAGCTACAGATTCAGGCAACACAAACTAGCACGACATCCACCAGTTTGCCCATTAGTACCTCAAAAGCTGACGGGATCCTGCGTGTGAAGGACTCTCGAACCATAATGATACCAGATGGAGCACTGATGACAGAGACTGAAGCTTACAAGCCCACTTTCTATGTAATCAAGGGAATAGGGTTGAACTTGGCAATGCTTCCGAGCGAGGCACTCCGCCTGCTACAGGATGGGGTGATCACGGAGCTTAGGGCCCACGAACAACGCGCTTTGCAAGTGATCAGCGAGTAGATCATTAACAATGCTTAGATGGCCATACAGCGAGATTCTTCCATTGCCACTTTAAATGACATGACCGATAAGAGAAAGCACATAGTCTAGGTCATGGAGGAAGCATGTCGAATGGTCCCGGAGTTGACCATTCTTGTGGATGAGCTGGTAGATGTGTGCATTCTCAAAATCGCTACAAGGGTGTGTGACGCCTGCACAGAATCGGCAAAGGTTCAGTTGGAGTTGAACCTCCAAATTGCAGAATTGCAGTTGAGGGTCTAGCCTTCGACTCCACTGGAAGTCAAGGAGTAGCGCAACACTGGAAGTCAAGGAGTAGAAAGTGCAGTGGAAAACTACACAACACTTTCTGAACAGTTGTTTGAAGTACTAACCAGCCTTCAAGAAGACCCCACTGTGCAGAGGCTGGAAAGAAAGGCGTGAGAGCTGCAGCAGCGCTACAATGAGGTAAAAGGGACACCGCATATTGTTTCCCTCACATAGAGACTTGTGAAGCTGCAACAGTCCAAGTCATTGAAGGAGTAGGTAGATGCAGCTCAGCACAAAGAGGCATTGTTGAAGGCACGTTTGAAGCCTTGGTTGGACGAGGCCTACTTGATCACAGCCTCCATTGAAGGCAACCTAGCTAGTATGCAAGAGACTCAGCAGAAGCTTCAGGCTGACAGTGCAGGGCCAGCAATAGAGCAGTTGGTCGAAGAAATAAAGTAGGCAGCCACGCAGTGCACCGTCGAGGTAGCAGTCGTACAAGTCGAGCTAGAGGGTCTTCGCGCCAAGACCTCCATGCCCACAGATTGACTCGAGGGCGAGTCACCATGTTTGTGTTGGGGGCCTGTCGGAACGGGCTCCCCCAAGAGCCAGTTTTGGGGCTAAAAGCCCATGTTTTGGGGCAGAAGGCCCAAATTATGTAATAAATATGTAAAGCCTCTGCATTTTGTGGTCACGGAGCATGAAGAGGTCAAAGGGTTGTCCACCCTTGTTTTTTGAAGTCTCATGTCAGTTGTAAAGATCTACCCATGGTCTGCAGACCATGGGATTGTATAAAAAGTGAGTCTTAGAAGAGTCTAAGAGGGGAGTAGTAATATTAAGAAGGATTTTTGGTAAGAAGTTCTAAGTGTTCTCAAGTTGTAGCGTAGGTAGATGCTCTACAGCTGAGTGCATAGAAGCCTAGGGTGGAAGACCGTAGCTGAGTGCGCGGACCCCTGCAGCTGTGTGCGCAAGGTGGATCAAGTCTGTACTAAACTTGAGATATCAATAAAGAGAAGTATTTTGCAAATGACGGTGTATTTTGTCTCTATTTAATACATCTGATTATATTATGATATGATCTAGGTTTACATTATAATGCTTATTTATTGCGCGAATGTATTCGAATATATCTATTAAATGAACGCAAGAAAGAGTAAAGGATTGTGCACAGCTAACTGTAAATGCATGGTAGATTAGATAACACTTAACATAACTTGAGAACTTATACAATAACGCAGTCACAGAGGTGCGTAAGTGCCTGGACCTTGGGTTAGGGCTGCGCGAAGATCAGTTGGGTACCATCGCAGAGGTACTAAAGGACAGGAGAGAAGGAACGTCGATAAGCCCTGGAAGCTTATCGATCTGCACGAAGACGAGATCAGGAAGTATATACCAACATCACGACCATCGCAGGGTGCAGAAACTTGGTTCTTGCATCCCCCCATACTGCTTCGGGTGAGACTTCAGCCCGCATTCCACGGGATGATGCCGAAAGGGCCAGTAGTGTAGGGATTTGCTTGGATGGCTAACACTGAACTTGGGTCAGGGCCCATCAAGCCAACACATAGTCACACAAACCAACAAAAATGAAAGATATAACGATGAAGATGAACACACTTTGGGTTTAAGTGCGTCCACAGAAAGGAAATGAGTGAAAGCGCATGACATGTGCTCTGTGGACTTGCCATGGTGTTGTGCTACATTGCATGCAGATGTTAAGCATATGCATTCTCTTGACTGTGACATGCAAGAAAACTTGAGAAAGGTAGACCACTTACATTACACAAGTGTACTTGTTGTGTAAGATTCCTCCAATGCAACAATGATGGGATCATGTGATTCGAGTGGAGGAAGTGAAAACAGGGTGTTTGGTTGATCTTCAATGTGAATCAGGGAGTGATGAGGATCCTTGCGTATTTCAACTATTTCCTGATTGGAAGTGAAACCAACCTCAGGATAGTGAGGACATGACATAACCATCAGCTTGAGCTAAAGTGCCTCGAAAGCCTACGGGGTCTTGACTTCATCGACAGGTAAATCATCGGAGACTATTTGCCTAGACATATTAATAGTGAGTGAATTAACATTGTAATCGAATGAAGAAGTACAAAGATCACGATAGCCATGTTACACAAAAAATTTTCACTGTCCCTATACTCCTCGTTCCTTGATCCTAGAGGACCTCTACAGTGAACCCCACATGCTTGGACTTCATGAAGAAACTCCCATTATGTCCCTCTTCATGAGTATATCAATTCCCTTTTGCACCATTTCCCCTGAAATTTCTTTTTTGCCCGGTTTACAAGACCGATGCTAATGATCTTTGTCTCCCCAGCGCCAATGTGCAGAGATTAACATTATCCCTAGTGCTGACTGGAGTGACTGAGCTATGTTCCAGTTGCACTGGTTCTGTTATGGAAAGTTTTTTAAATTAAGAGCTGAAGCTTCCAACTCTAGAAGCTTTGTAACGGAAGTCTGGTAAATGGTTTGGTCGGATGTGGTCAAGGATGTTAGTTTGGGCTCCTTTCCCCTATAATGATGGAACTACCTCAAGATATTATACCTTCTCCTGTGATGAGTGGATCCATCTCCCATCCATTCATCCTATAAAAACCTCCCTTCTTCCCAAGCACAAGCTAGGGTTGATGTTAGTGTGCTAGTGCTATTTTGGTTTAGAGTAAACAACAAGCTATTCATATTTGTAGCTATCTAGTTGTGTGAGGGAGAAGTGTGATTTGGTTTGGAGTGAACCATAAAGGTAAGAGCCTTAAAACTATTGTTGATTGCGGCCATCATGGAATGCTAGAAGAAGTGTGTGGGAACCTAGTCTTGTCAGAGGAGAACTGCAACGTCAAGACAACGGTTGTAATATCTCTTTGATATCAATATATATGAAAATATCAATTGATTTCCTACATAATTTGTCATCTTATATATTCATGGCGTAATGTTTTTTGACTTGTTAAGTAGGTTGAATTACAATTTATCTATTATCATGGTTGTTGTATTTTGTTGTTTGATTTTTTCAGGTGCTTGAAGAAGGAAGTGAGAGATAGCTGGAGTGAGCAAGCAAGGACATCATCAAATGGGATAAGCGTACTAAGAGGTAGGCCCTCTTAATTGGTTCTAATCTAAGGAAATCTTCCATAGAATGTATCTATTGTGGCTAGACCCATTATCAAGCTAGAGGGATTTGTTTGTGTCGACACTTATAATTTTACCTCACCACAAATTGGCGACTCTGCTGGGGGCCCATCCTTTTGTTTGTTTTGGATTTCATGATTTCGTGACAAATTTTATAGTTCCACTTTTTCCCTTTGGTTTTGTTTCTTTTCTCCTCCTTATTAGCCTGAGTTTGAAATTCATAGTAGCAGATCTGGTCCCTGTTTCAAAAAACATATATTTTTCTTATTTTCCTGGATCAGTGCACTTAATCCGCTGACAGTCGCCCTAATCAGTGCGATATGTTGAGGAACAGTCGTGCCGACGAACTTCTAGTGCTTGTTGTCAGTTAGGCACTCGTGCCAATGCCTATAAGTGAATATTAGTTTTTGACCCCAATCTTAGCTAGTGTGTTCTGCTCTTATGATTTTGACCTCGTAAGCCTTTTGGACCGTTTTCGCCCTCACTAGAAAGTTGCTTTTCATTTGGTTTTGTTTGCTTTTTGGTTTATCCTATTCCTACTTGATTGCTTGAGTCATTAGGTGGTCAGCAACACTAGGGCATCTAGTTAGCCATCCATTCAATTGTTTGTGAACTCAGCGAGTCAGGTTATAGGTGTACTTACTCCTTGCATTTTGTTTTCGGTCCTTTTATGACTTTGACCTCTATTGCACAAGTGTGGAAAGTTTCCGTTGGCTTGTCTAAACGTTTCTTTTCTGGCATGGATTACTTTTCTTGTCTTATTGTTGGTAAAGTCGATGTTTCATTAGTCTGAATGAGTTTCTCTTTTTTCATGTTTTCAGCTACTTGAAGAGCTTATTGTCTCGAAAACTTTTTCATTAAAGAGTTGTCTGCGAGAATTTTATTTCGTTGTTTCATGAAAAAGTATGAAATTCTAGTTTGTTGCATCATCGTGCTATGATAACTTGCATCACTGAAAGACTAGAATTGCATTGGCATTTAGAAAAGGAAAAGAACTCTTTTGCTTTTGAAAGGACTGTTAGATATGTGCTTGTCAAGAAATTAGGAATTGGAATGCATTTTCCATTAGTTTAGTTCTCGAAAAAGTAAGGTAGTGAAAGATCATTTCACTTTTAGTTTCTTGATTGTTTTCATTTGATTGAGTAGTTTCTACCTTATCTAGTGTAGGCATTTCATCGAATTGAAAGGGTCTTGTCTCATTTAATTGCATTTAAAGTTTTTTGAGCCGCATCGCTAAGACCCGAAAACTTAAACATAACTCAAGGTAAACATTCAAATGAATTCAATTAACCTAAGGCACATTTGACATTTAACGATCATATCTAGAAGGTCTAGGCTAGAGACGTGTTCTAGTGTCTTTAAACCTAGCAGTTGTCGTTAAATTCGGCATTAGACAGTGCTAGTATGGATTTGTGTTCCCCGTACTATCGAGTATATAACGGGAGACCCCTCTAGGCTGCAATCCTTTATCCTTAGGAAGCTGATTCGTCTGCCTTGCAAATGTGATACACTGAACACAGCATTCGGGGAGATTGCTTACTCGTACTTCTCAATTTCCAAGAGGTATTCTGCAATTCACGGTTTCCTAGTAATCATTTTTACCTAGATCATCCAGAGCATTCATTTGATCTTTTTGACACATTAAACTTAAAATATCGTTTGAGCACTTATCCTTTCAAGCTTGTTTCCAATCTAAAGTGATAGAGTCATCTTTGTTTCTTTCTCGACTCTTAAAAAATGAAAGAGCACCAGTCTTTTATGCGTCTTAATAATTGATTTCCCACGATCCGAAAACACCCTGTTAGTCTTTTCGAGACCAAATTGTGATTTTCCCTTCAAAAACATTTTAAAGCCTTGAAGTTATTTTTTCTATCGAGTAAGACAAGGTCATCGTGGCTGAACCATCTCGTTCACCCAATTCCTCTTCCTCTCCTCCATCTGAAACATTTTTTGAGGAGCCATTTCCTGAGTTACCAGAGTCACTTGAGGACCAAGGTGTTGAACTCGGAATTGTTCTGAGCATTCAACCTTTGTCATCTCATCCTCCGCCTACTTTCGATACTGGATCATCTGCTAATCTTGGCCTGGAATCTTCGAACAATCCCATTCAAACTCCTGAGGACTCACCAACCATTGACGGTCACCTTGGACTGGTTATGTATCCTCTGAATCCTCTGTTTGACCCTATTGTGATATCACCACATTGTCCTTACAGTCCGTACAACCAACCGGGTGTTCCTTTGGAACTATCCTCTTGTACTTCTTCGTCCATTCATTGTCGTTTGTTTCTAGACATGGAACCCGAAGGTGATGCTCCAATCACCTCTCCAGAAGACTCAAAAGTTTCTACTCCACATATTGTTGAGGGGGAAGAGCTGCCTTTTCCTCCAGATGGTTTCCCTTGTTCAGGGGGTATTCCGCCAGTTTTCCACCCAACTATGTGTCTTTGGCACAGTTGGTTTCAGGTACACCTGGTGCCTCATCACTTTACCATAACCCTGTTTAGGCGTCAGGTGCCATGCCTATGTCAAGTCAGTTCATTGTAAACACGACTTCCCAACAAGCTCTTACCTCAGTCCCGGTGCAACCCACCATTCCAAATACCCTTGTATCATCAATCCCAGTTACACGTCAGGCACAACCGACAGTCTCGAAAAATTTCTCTGTCAGTTCTTCCATCCCTCTAGTCAATGGACAGGTTGTGCCACCGCTTGGGGGGAAAACCTAAATGTTTCTATGGTTTCAGGTGCCATCAATGTGAGTGGCTCACAAGCTCACATGCTTGGTATGAACCATCCTTCTTCTAGTATTATTCACAACCCTGCTGATCTTACTAAATCAAGCAATATCTAGTACCAACAGGTTCAGAATCCCATTGGTCCGTCTAGATCAAGTATTGTTCAGTATCAGCATCTCTATGGGGCTCAGGTCCAATACCAAACTCCTTATGTTCCATACAGTTCTCAAGGAATGGTCAATCAACCTTACACCCTCCAATCTGGGCAGTACATTCAGCCTGGTTATGGCCAAATCCAGTTCGTAAATTTCCTGGGCATTGTTCAATTACCCTTGCAACAACAAGGATAGCCTCTACAACAACAAGGGTAGCCTTTGGTACCGCAAGGGCAACCTTTGTTGCAGCAAGGGCTCTCTGTGCAACCGCAAGGGAAAATGATCTCGTGGTAAGGTCAACTACAACAACCACAAGGTCAACCCTTGCAACAGTTGTAGCAAACCATGCAGCAGCAGATGGAATATGCTCTACACACCTCCCAGCCCATGTCCTCGCAGGGCCAAACTTTGCAGCCTTATGGACATATTTTGCAACCGCAAGGTCAACCCTTGCAATAGAAAAACCTACCAGGGCAACAACAACCCTTGTATACATATCAGCAAGGTCAATCCTTGCAAGGGCAGGGTCAAGGTCAAGTCCTGCAGTGGCAGGCTCAAAATCCTAATGTCCTAGGTCAACAGCTCCAAAATCCTATTGGCCAAGGGAATTAGGTACAAAACCCTAACGCCCTAGGTCACCAGGTTCAAAATCCTTTTGGTCAAGGGTAGTAGGTATAGAATCCCTATGTCCAAGGGAAACAAGTCTATCAACTTTATGCCCAAGGACAGCAAGTCCAAAATCCTCTTGTTCAGGGGTAACAGGTTCATCACTCGTACGTTTAAGGAAAACAAGTCCAATATCCATATGTCCAAGGTCAACAGGCTCAACAGCATTTTAACCCATACCTTGCATATCAGCAACCTATGGTCGGATAGTTCCAAGGTATTCAAGGTCAAAATCCGCCCTATGGTCAAGGTAATCCACAATGGGCGCAACCACAGATGCCATATGGCCAAAATCCCCCATTATGGGGCCAAAATCCTTACCAACAAGGATGGGCTCCTCCGTTTGGACCCACTTATCAACCTCCCATGAATTTTAACACCCAATTTCCATTCTTGGCTACACTCGAGTTGCCAGATTTATCTCGCCTTACGAATGATCCAATTCTTCATTTGCCATACTGGCCTTCGATGTCGTCCAAGATACCAAGCGATTGTCCAAAGTTCGATGGGAAATATAAAGAAGATCCTCGGGCCCATGTGATGACATATCACCTCAGGTGCTCGTCGAACTCGTACGTTGACGATTCCATTCATCTTTGTCTTTTCCAACAAACCCTCATGGGTGGTGCAGCCAAGTGGTACATTGAGCTGCCTTGAAGTACTTACCATGACATTAACTCTTTATCCATGGCTTTCCTCACACATTTTCAGTTTCCTGTTCACTATGAAACTGGCACCTATTTTCTCACATCGCTTAAGTAAGATACTGCAACCCACATCTCTGATCACATCCATGAATGGAGACGTAGACGTCGCCTGATCAAATTTGAGATTGTTGATCAACTGCTCACTGAATGGTCACCAAATCATTCGTGGCCCCAATTGTTCATGGTATAGCTATGGGTGGATTACTGAAGAGCAAGGCATCATTCGTGCCTAGTACTTGGATCTAGTTTACTCTCAGTCTGGCACTTTATATGAGTTATTACCCAATTCTCTGCAGCCATCATCTGATCCTGCAACATCAAACTCATAAGTTGTACCTCCCGTTGATGGAGTTATTGGTTCAGTATCCCACACCCTTGCTAAATCTTCTTCCAAACAGAAGTCGGTCTCAAATGTTGTTCCTAAAAGTTCATCCCAGAATCCACCTGGCCCTGGTAAAACATCAGAGGTCCACGCTATCCCATCTACCGCAGCGGACAAATCCATGAAGCAAAAGAAGAAAGGAAAAGAGAAGGGCAGAGTCGATTCCCCAAAATAGTGTCCTCCAAAATTGTTTGATGGCGAATCTTCACAACGGAAACTTAAGTATCCTTGCCTCATTTGTGAGGAAGATCACTACACTAAGGATTGTCCGCGACGATCTAAAGTTAGTCGCTTGCTCAAAGGGACCCCCGTTTTCCTCAAAGAGCCATTTCTGTCCAAGCAAACCAAAATGGTAGACCAACTTTAATCTGCTTCCTCTGGATCTCAAGTGTTCATGATGAGTACGCCTATTAATATGGCTACTACATCGAAAGATTATCAAACTCTTGCTTCAACAGTTGGGAAAGAAAAAGAAGCCTCACCTTCTTCTTCTACCTCGAGTTCTGGCCCTATGCATATTGAGCGCCCTAACCCTGATTCTGCCATATGGCCAATCTCTCAAGGTGTGCTGCGGAAATCCTCGTATGATCCCAATGCCTGAGCTGCAGTACTACAATATTGTTGAGGATTTGTCTCAGGCGCCGTCAGCCATCTCGGCTCTCGAGGTGCTCCAAAGCTGCCCAGCACAGAAAAAATCTTTACTGTCAACTATCGGGGGCATCGATCCCACAGATTCCAATTTGATATGTTTTGATCTAGAGAACCATGTTTTGCGTCTCCCTCATCAAATTGGCTTTCTCATTCAGGTAATCATCAATGAGAAGACCATCCACCGGATTATCATCGATGAAGGTGCTTCCACCTACATCACGTCAACTGCATGCTGGAAGGCTATTGGTTCTCCTCCTTTGAACCAATCTCTAAACACTTTGGAAGCTTTCAATGGGTGTGATTCGCAACGTTTCGGTGTCTTACCTAACCTTTCCATCACTTTGGAAGGCAAGACAGTGCAAGTCGAGGTAGAAATTGTTTACACCAATCTCAATTATAATCTTCTACTCGGCTGAAGTTGGACCCATGCCATGCATGCCGTGGACTCCTCTTTATTTCGTGTGATTCATTTTCCCCATCAAGGGAATATTTTCACTCTCGACCAGCTATCTTTCTTTGCCTCTTCCTCCTCAGATGGCAATATCCCATACGTCAAGCACACTAGTGCTCCCTATGAGAGTGTGGGGGCAGGTCTTTTCAAATATTTTGCCTTAATGGAAATTTTTCCACTCCCCCCTCCTCATCTTGCCTCTTTCAACATGATCTCAGTCAAATTTGATCCTTGGGTCATACCTTCACCAGATCTTATTGATACCTGGGGTGAGGTCATGCTGCTTAGTCCCGCCGAAGTCAACTACGTGGAAATTATTTAGTCCCTTGTGGCTTGGCTCTTTGGAATCGACTGATCCCTTATCCGAGACCTTCCTAGCTAATGAAGGTATCATGGAAGTCATGTCTCTCAAGGAACCACCTTGGATCGATACTCATCATCGCTCCTCATTCCAGCCTTGTCTAGCAGTCATGTCTACCGTTTTCAAAGAGTCTTCTTCTCCGTTTCCTCCACTGATCGTCACTCATGAAGTATGGTCGGAAGGAAATTTGGGTAATATTACTCAAACGTTGCCAATTGATATTTATATCAAACCCTATAATAAAATGGAGGAATAGACCTATCGGTGACCCGAGTTTTATTTCTAAACTCAAGGATAACAGTGGCTAACTTCTCAGATAATATATTTCCCCAATCCATTATCTCACTATTGGTTGTCGCTTCCATTAAAGGAACCATTTCAATTGAGAATTTAGCGGAATCATGTAATCCCCAAATCCTACACATCATCGCCCTGGCGTAACAATAAGGAGAACATAGTGAATCGACAAAGTACTTACCCAAAGATTCATGCTTGTGCCTTGCGGGGTTCTATCTCCATTCCTGAATAGGTGTTGATTCAGTTTCATTCTCATCCCTGAACTTCTCCAGAAATGCCTTGTTGTATTTCTTTTGTGGTTCAGGCAAGTGGTACATTTTTCTCAAATCATTAGGTTGAAACGAGTTGAAGACTCTCCCGTCGATTGTGCAGAATGTTCTATTTCTAACAGGGATTTCCTCAACTGCGCACCTCACTACATATGTATATGGAAGAATTTTCTCTTGAGCTGCTATTCGGTGTAGGTAGGAGTCAGCTAAATCCTTTAGGGTAGCCTCTAACTTTCTGGTTGAACCTGTAGTAGCTTGCACTGATACCATTTCAGGCTCTTCAGCTTCAACTAGATTGTAGATACTTTGCCAGCTAGTGTTGCCGAGGCCAAGACAGGTAGTGTCTAAAATCAATCCTTTCTTGCTTGGTCCTGGATCAGCAGTAGATTGTCCTGTCACTGCGGGAGCTGACGCTGCTACAAATCTCTTGGATTTCTTCCCCATTTGGCTTAAATTTGTTGCTTTGGCAGAGCTCTACGCAGGAGACAAAATGAACGTAATACAGAGAATAGGTGGTGCGAGCCAAATATGAAAGAGTTATATCAATTAATGAATAATGAAGGATTAAAATAATACTACCGCGGATACAATCTCTGAGGCAATTTCAGCATAACTGCTCCATTAATTGGCCACTTAATCCTGTCAATCATTTAAATGCCCATCATATCGTTTATTCGCCGAATGATTGATTCAAGCGTGGCTTTGATTTTTGTCAGTTAATCACAAGTGAATCGCTATCGGGAATGGGAAGGCTTTTAATAATAATCTAACATAATATACCCAAGCCTTCTCAATCTTTTTCGAAATTCGCGCTTAGCTTTATCGCAATCAAAATCGGAGAAATGCTCGAGTGGTAATACTTGTGTCATTGCAACATCCCCGATCTCTGATGGCGATACAGCTTATTCACATCGGGAGTTTTTAAAGGGTGCCTTTAATGTGTGTGTGCTACACTCCCCGATTGCTGATAGCGATATCGCATCGGAGAAAAGTGAGAAGGCCTTTCGTTACATTTGCTTGTCTTTCCCGATATCCGATAGTTATTCACCTTTCAGATCGGGGTAAACCAATGGGTCTTTTCATTATGCATCCCTTGTTGTTGCGATATATGATCTTGTGATCGCTTTGTCGTAATAATAAAGAATTATGTATTTATTTTATAAGACCGATTTATGTTTGTTCAAAAGGTTTATAATGTATTGTTTCTTTTCGAACCTTTTGATGAAAGAAGAGTTGATACCAATTTTATTCATAAATCTAAAAAGGGACCCATTTCATATTATAGTTAAAGATAAAATTTTATGAAATGGGGGGTTGTTGTACAACACAACAATTGGTGATTCACTGGGAGAAACAGTTATTTCTGAAAAATGTTGAAATACTTAGACTTTCTTTATATAGAAATCTTATCAAAGAGGAAAATTCTAATATAACTAGGTATACATAAATTCTGAATCTAATAAGAGTTATTTTTGCTAGTTCCTTCTCTTGTTAAAATTAAATACATCCTAAGTTTTAAATTAGCCTTTATTGGTTGATAATGATAAAACAAAGAACCTTTCCAACTTAGCTTTTTAATTACTCCTTCATCATAGGTAGAGCCTCTGCTGCCAGCAAACGTTCATAGTCTCGACAGGGATACCTTTTAACCATTTGATTGTCCATTATCCCATCCATTTTAGAGTATAATTAAAAGAATGAATCCAAAAATATGACTTCATATTTTGTATTTCTTTTCTTTTTTATTATTTTGCAAGATAAAAAGCCATTGTCCTAGTTCGGTGGCCAGCTATTTGACAATGCCATTCACTGGTTGTAATCTAACTGAACAAGCTGGCTCGTGATGAGACCCCTTGTCTTATGATTATAAGCCATTACCCTGTTTTGGTATGCAGTATTGGTAATGTCAGTTAAACAGTTCCCCAATGATCATGGTAAGCAGGCTTGTAATAAGACCCCTTATCTTTTATATCAAATATATTTTAGAATTACACTCTGAGTAATCATAAACTTTGATGAATGGGATGGACAATTTTCTCCTTAAGAGATCATGGATGACAGGGTAAGAGTTGAAGATGCTAAGATTGAATTAGTTTTTGTTTTGATATTGATAATCGTTTTGTGGCCATTTGAAAACATTAAAATGATTTACAGTACTTCTAAATCTCGAGAAGATTTCACAAAAATGAAATGGGGTTTCAGAATCTAAATATACCTAATTTCCTAGAAATTTTCCTTTTGTTTTAAGGTTTCTATTTTAAAAGTAAATATAAAAACTATTTCTTTTGAGAAACTTTTTCAATATAGCAAAGGCCAATGGGAGATATCTTACAACTTTATTCCCTAATAATTCTAAAAACTATGAACACAAATTTTGCTGAAAATTGAATATTTACGAAAGGAGAAAGGGTTACCTCCTCAATTGAAGAATTTTTTCAAGATGAGGCCATTAACAGGAAGAGAATCTCTCTTACCTAATAGATCTTGCAATATGAAAGTATACTAGCCTATCTTCTCGTTGATTTGAAATGGTCCAAGCCACATTTTCTGGAACTTGGTGTGTTTTCCTTTATCTTCATGGGCTTTGTCCCATTTCACAACTAGATCACCAACTTGTAATTGTTTTGAACTGGATGAAGTTGAATCAAAAGATGACTTGATAATTTGCTGATGTTTTGCATGAATAATTTTGGCATTTTCTCTTTCTTCTTCTAATTTTAAGATTTGATCATGTCTTCGTTGAATAGAAGATGGGGGACTTTCTTCAATAAATTGCACTAGGGCTAAAGAAGGAAGTTAATAAATTGGTTGGTAGAACTGCTTCTTTCCCATATACAAGATTAAATGGAGAAGTACTTATGGAAGCCTTCTGTGTTATTCTATCAGCCCATAGTGCAAATATCAAAGATTATGCCAGTTTTTATGATTCTGCTCAATAGTTTGCTTAATAATTTTAATGAGATTTTTATTGGTGGATTCTACTAATAGTAATTCGCAGAATATTTCAATTTAAACCCTCTTTTAATAGCAAACTCAAACATAGAATTTCCAAAGAAATAAGATGCATTATCGAAAACAAGAGCGTTTGGGACACCAAACCTGGTAATGATGAATTGATCTATAAACTCTATAATTACTTCAGAGTTTGTTGTCTTCAAAGCAATTGCTTCAACCCACCTAGTAAAGTAATCAATAACAGTAAGGATATACTTATGTTGTTTGGATGACTGTGGAGTGATTTCCCCAATGATATCCAATCCCCATTGCTCGAAAGGTTGTTCAATTTTGACTGGTTGCAAAGGGAAGGCTGGTTTTCTTTGTCTTCCACTGGAGATTTGACAACTTCGGCATTTCCTTATGTATTCGTGAGTATCTCTGAATAGGGTGGGCCAATAATATCCAGCATGAATGATTTTGTGGGCTGTTGTATCAGCTCCAAAATGTCCTCATATTGGTCCGTCATGTAGCTCCTGCAAAACTTTTTGTGCTTCAGGTTTTTCTAGGCATATTAATAAAATGGAATCATAATTTCGCCTAAAAAGTACATCATCTACAATTATGAAGTTTTTTTATTTTAATCTAATGGCACATTTGTTTTTATAGGAAAGATTAGGAGGTGCATATCCATTTTTTAAATAGAAGATTAAATCTGCATATTGTGATTCAGGATCAATGATACTTATCTGATTGATTTCTTAAGTGTGTTCTGTATCCTCTGATTCTTGAATGTTGGATGCTCCTGCTAATAACTTGCAAAAACCTTGGCCTCTGACAATCTTTGCTGGCTTAATTTCCAAGTCATATTCTTGTAATGTTGTAACCCAATTTGCCCCTTTTTCTCCTAATTCCCTTTGGATTAGTAATTGTCTTACTGCTAAAAAAGGAACTATAACTTTTGTATGGGCTTTTAAAAGGAAGGGTTTGTAGTGTTTGATAGCTTTGTACACAGAAAAGGCTTGTTTTTCAACTTCTGAATAATTAAGTTCAGCACCTTGAAGATTCGAACTATACAATGAAATTAGTGCCTCCAAGTTTTGATCATCAATCTGAGTGAGTACTGCTGCATAAGATGAAGTGGATGCGAGAGTATACAGTATGAAATGATTTGAAAAATTGGGAGTGCTTAAAGCAAGGGCATTAATTATTGATTGTTTGATAGAATCAAATGCCTTTTTTTCTGCAGATCCCCACCTAAACACCAAATTTTTCTTAATCATGGTTTGCAATGGTAAAATAATCTAGGAACAAATCGGGAACAATTCTTTTAACAAAGTTAATTTGACCTAAAAATGACTGCACGGATTTTTTGTTATGAGGGAATGGAATATCATAAATCTCTTTAATTCTATCCGGATCAATATAAATACCATCTTTGGAAACAATGAAGCCCGAGATCTTTCCTTGATTAAGAGTAAAGAAGGATTTTTTGGGATTGAGCGAGATACCATACGTTCTGCAGCGTTCAAAGATTTGATTTAAATCATGTAAATGATTAGACCTTTTCTTGGAAAATACAGTAATATCATCTAAATAGACAACTACTGTTTTATTGATCAATCCTTTGAAGGCTATATCCATTGATCTTTGGAATGTAGCTCCTGCGTTGATAAGTCCAAAAGGCATTTTTTGGTAAGCATAAGTTCCCCATTTTGTTTTGAAAGTATTTTTAAGTTTGTCATCAGGATGGACCAAAATTTGGTTATATCCTAAAAAACCATCTAAAAAGGACATTAACTCAGAACTAGCTACTGAATGGAGTATCTACTCCATGGTAGGTAATGGGAAATTATCTTTTTGGCTTTCCTTATTAATATTTCTGAAATCTATGCAAATCCTGATGTCGCCATTTTTCTTTCTAGCAGGCACCATATTGGAGACCCAGTTTGAATGTCGGACAGGAAAAATGATCTTAGCTTTCAAGAGTTTATTTAGTTCAGATTTTATTTGACTCTCTATGTTAGGATGAATTTTCCTTAACTTATGTTGGATTGGCTTTTGTTCAGAAAGCATTGGAATGGTATGCTGAATGATTGATGTATCATATGTTTTTAAATCATCATATTTCCAAGCGAAGACATGTTTATTTTTCTTAATAACCTAATGAATGTTTTTCTTTCTTCCACAAAAAGTCCTAATCCCAAATTGATGTTTTGAGGGTTTTCCTCAGTACCTAGGTTTATCAACTCAAATCTTAAAGTAGAACTTTGGAGCTTTGAATTGGTTACCTGTTTAAACCTATCTTTCATATCATAGAGATCCTCTAGTTTAACCATTGGTTTCGGTATTGAGTTTTCTTCCTTCTTTTCCTTCATTTCAAGGTCACACTCGCTTTCATCAATGATTTGAGCATCATAAGACTTCTCGGAAGTCAAGAAATTTAAAATGTCTTCGTCATGGTTGAACACTCGCCAATTGGTGACATTGTCAGGAATTGATGGTCTAAAAATTAACTCTATTGAAAATCTGTTTGGGCTGTAATCTTCGGAAGGTAGGAGTTTAGAAGCAACATTGGCTAGCAAGTCTGCTACTGCATTCTGGGATCTAGGGATAGGAGAAATATTGAATGCTAAAAATTGAGATATAAGTTCCTGGACCAAAGACTGATAGTGCTTGAGGTGACTAGAAAGACAGTGAATTGTATTTCTAACTTGTTTTATGACAATCTCTGAATCACCAAACACTTTCAAATATTGAACTTTAAGACCAATAGCTTTATATAGTCATTGAACTAAGGCCTCATACTCAGCTGTATTATTTGTGCATTCAAATTCCAACTTACATGACAACATAGTTTTTTCTTCTTCAGGGCTAACTAAAATACACCCTGCTCCTGAACCTTCACTGGATTTAGACCCATCAAAGTATAGTGACCAAAATAAAGAATTATCAACAATTTTATTTACAGTGTTCTCAGCAATATTGACACATCTTGATCTATTGGTTTGGGAAAAATTTTCGATTTGTGATGTGAAATTATTCACTGAGAAAGGAGATGGTTGGGCAGTGTAATTTCCAAAGAATGATTCTGAAGAATAATTCCCCAAAATATTATTATTAAATGCTATTAGTTGATTCTCCTGTTCAAATTCAGTGATAGTTTGGGTCATATGTTTCTCCCAATCGATTTTGATTTGATTTGGCTTTCCTTTATATGGTAGCCACATATGGGACCAATCGGTAGAAATATAACCGTGGAGTTTCTCAGACCAATCCCTACTCAAGATTAAACCATAAAATTCAGGTATATCGGCAATTAAGATATCAATTCTCTGAACCACTCGTGGATCAGTTGATAACCTGATAGTTACAGAGTTGATTTCCCCTAAAACCTGGACCTTGGTTCTATCCAACTGCACAATATGAATTGTAGACTTTTGGGGTTCAATGTTCAGTTTGGAACAAACTAAAGCTGGCATTATATTAGAGGATGCCCTTGAGTCAATCAAACAGTTGTGTAGGTTTCGATTATAGATCTAACAAGTCAAGAGGAATGGGGGAGTATGGGAATTTGATCTGTATCAGATTAAAATCGTATCAGTAGCTTCAATTCTACCAGAAGGCAGTTGACCTGAATCATTTGTAGTTTTAGCACTAGGAAGAGGCGAAGAAGGTACTGCATTTAGTTCCTTAAGAGGAAATTTCTACTGATGTTTGAGTTTGCTAAGTTCAAACATGATAATGTTTGCCTTTCTCTTCTTCATATCATCAATAATATTGCAATCCATTGAATCCGATACTATCAACATCTTAGATGTTGAAGGTATATTTGAGGATGATGGTTGATTTTGAGGTGATGTTGTGGCCGACTTCTTTGTGGGTATCGTGTCCTTTGTAGTAGTAGTACCTACACTCGTTTTATTTGAAATTTCCTGAACAGGTTCAGGAGTAGCTTTACTCCTGGTAGTCACAGGGAAAGCTTCTTGTTCATTTTCTGTGTCGGAGTTGGGTAATATGAAGTCCCACATTCCATGGCATTCAACATCTTCCTCTTCTTCAGGTTCATCAGATGGTGAAACTGTTTCATCTTCTTCTTCCTCTTCAGGATCTGAGTCTGCATTAGATATAACATTTGGTGGTTTTGACTCAGGTTTCTTAAAATTCCTAAATGGTTTCTTTCTTGAAGTTTCTGCTACTTGTTTTTTGATTTCAACCATTTCATTTGACATTGTTTTGAGGACTTTTTGTAGACCCTCCATGTCATATGGATCTTTAAGGGTTTTCTTTTTTGAATCATCTTTAAAAGAAACTTTTTTGGATTTCCTATCTTCAAGAGCAGCTTTATTTTCTAAAGAAATAATTTGTTTCTCTAGAGCAAGCACTTCTTTCATGTTTTCGGCTAAAGTTGGTTTTGCAGCTCTATCTACAAAAATGGCTATATTTGAAGGTAGGGCTGTCATATACCACTCGCTTCTGATTTTCTCACTTGGATTGGAGTCGGTCGGAATCTTATTCAAGAGTTTATTGAATTGAGAGTTAAACTCCTTGATAGGTTCTCTAAATTCAATCTTAGATTCGAAAGATCATTAATTAGTGTCGCTAAAGATCTATCATCACCATACTTCGTGAGAAATTGCTCTTGAAAGATGTTCTAGCTGGTAATGGATCCAAAGGGTAGGGAAAAATACCAAGACCCAGCTGATCCTTGTAAAGTGTAGGGGAAAATCCTAACGACAACATCTTCTTCTGTTACTCCTTTTAGATTAACTGATAACATGAAATTGTTAATATGTTCTTCGACTAATGTTCCAGCATCTGGATTAAATTGCGGTAACCATTTCTTAGGATAATCAGGTAATGGATGCAATGGTGCAGGCATAGTGACCACACCAGGACTATTCCATGGATTCTGAGCCATCTTAGAAGTAACAACAATTGTTGATGAAGTTCCAGGTGTTTGGGGAGGAGTTGGTATTGAAGATTGAATAGGTTGGGATGTTGCAGTTGGTGATTCCTGCTGAACAACAATATGTAATGGGGGAGTGGATGTTTGACTTCACACTGGAGAATATGAGATGGAAGATGATGAAGAAAATGTCTCACTGTCAGATCCTTCAGTGTTGTTTTTAGCCTTTTTTCTTTTTGGTAAAGGAAACTCAATAGGTTCAATACCAAATTTTCCGCTTTGAAGTCTGGTGAGAGGGTGAGGTAGATTGAATTGTGAAGTCTCACTACCTTGAGATACTTCAGATTTCTGTGGTGATATTGAAAAGCCTTGAAGTTTCTGGATGAGAGACTGAACTTCAGGAGACTCGGGACTTAATCGTTCTGGAGTATGATGGGATTGAGCAGTGGTAGTTGATTCCTCTTCTTCTCGTTTGGATACTGTTGTTCCAGAATGCAAACGGGAGGTCTGAGGTGAGGTGGAGGGAGATTTACTCTCATAATGGTCTATCGATTTTGATTTACTCGCCATTCATAGTTCAGGCCCTCCTTCTAGCGCTAAAAATGTTGAAGCCTCGAAAATCGTTGCAACAACATCGGGGAAAACCACCCGGTCTGGACCTTAATGCAGCTCCTTTTCCGTTTGGTGTGGTGGCTCCAACTGGAGATAATGGGACCAGTTTCCTAATGATGAATAAAAAGGGGATGGATGAATGATTAGCTTTCTAATAAAACGGTAATGGTTGAATGATTTAATCTAGAAAACGAAAATACGAATAACTATTCTATCCCGGGAAATTTCTATTCCTAAGTGCAACGTTTGATAATCTCTATTCACAAATAAGCATATAGATGACTCTATTTGATAAACAAAGACATTCATTCATATAATAATTTCTTTGTTCAAATAGTTGAACAAAGTAATTAATAACACATTGTTACACTTATCTTCTATATATTATTGATACATGTATGACTAAAATAATAACATCCTTTAAACATCCAATAGTGAAAAATATGAAGAATGATGTTGAAAACACATACATATATTCAATAATAGCAAGAGTAATCAAATAACAATTCACATAAAAGAATGAATTCAGATCATAAATAGTAGTACCATATGTGCTGTAAATCATTCCCAATATCAATCGCAATTCAAATTCCTTCTTTCAACTCAGAGATACTTTCATATAAAGGCAATCATGCACATCCACATAAAAGCTTCGTCGTTAAAATTTGGAATAACTGGCCTAGTCTTTATAAAAAAAATATACCGGAAGTACAGTAGTGCAACTTCCAAGTTTGAGTCTTATACAAAAACTAAGGACCCTTTCTAAATCCATGAAAGGGTCTATAAATACTTAATTAAACTAACTAACTACAAAAATAAAATGCTATTTAATTGGTACAACTGGATCTTGAATATCTTCTCCACAGCAAGTTTGTTGGTAGTCGGCAGCATGATTCATCACTCTGGTTGTTTTCCCTTTGACCTGAGTTGGCAAATTGTAAGCATCGGTTCCAATTCTGGAGGGCGGCTGAGACGAGTATGGAGCTGAGCCGAGTATGTGGCATTGTGTATATCGGGAATGATATAACCGATTGCATCTATTAAACACTTGAGGGTGGCTCTCTGGCTGTATGGTTTTACTAGGAACAACCAATAGGTGTCTGAAGTTAAACTTTGAATACCTGCAATTAACCTTCCATTCTTTTCCAGCTCCTGATTACATGCTTGCTCCAATGTTTTAGCCGATAGCAAACCTGGTGTACATTGTGAAATCATATTAGATAAATAGAGAGTGTTATTGCTTAATTCAATCAAGTTACTTGTGGATAATTTACATCTAGAAACTTCTCTCTCTGCCTTCATCAACTGGGACTTCCATTCTACGAATAAGATTTCCTTATGTGATTCTAGGATTTTGGGCAGATTTGATGCCTGTCCCTCACTGGTGTCTTGCCAAGTAAGAAAATCTATCAAGGTCTCGTCGGCCTGCTCTAAATCCTATCTAGCATCAACTGGTTTATCGATTATTGATGTTGTTATATCACAAAGGGGTTCAAGATGAGAAATATTATGACACACTAGTCTTATCTGTGTCACCAATGCCTTACTAATCTATAGCGCTTATGTTCTGAAACCGGCAGGTTGTGGAAGACTCTTGAACTTTTCTATTTGAAGTGATAGCTAAGAAATTTGCTCATCTTTTGTTTTCGCCATTAGTTCATTCATCATCTTTAATTTTGCCAATGCTTCTGATAATTCTTTCTGCCTTTGAATCGCGCTTGAATCTACTCTTTGTTTTTCTTCAAGTAACTGCTTATTCAGTTGATTATTTAATTGCTGCTATGTCGACAATTGTTGTTCTAATTGTTCAACTTTCTATCGTGCCTCTGACAGCTGTGTTTGCAACAAAATAATTGCCTGGTCTTTTTCTTTTAGTAGATTACTCACTTCCGATGCCTTTTCCATGGTGGTCGCCGAATAGGCTCCGGCATACTGGGAAAGCTTCGTTAGGTCATTGGAAGGATCAAACTCCTCTTTCCAAACTACGTTGGCTATCTCTGTTTGTTCTGGGAACAGCGAAGGTTGATCAAGCCTTCTCCTTTTCCATTGTCGCTTTACTACAACCCTATGTTTTGGGCTGTAAAAGACATCTAATGGAGGTATATCCTCCACCTGCAAAATGATTTGATCCGAGGGATATTTTGGAATTATTTCTAAGTCTGTACTAGGGGGTAGGCCGCTGGTTCCTTCACTTGGAACCTTTGTTGACGTTGTATCCTGTGTACCTGTTGCTTTAGGTGTATCGGCACCTTTTGAACCTTCGAGGTTGCTTATGATGGAGTCAAATTGCTGCCATTCTTGGAGCAATTTTGGATCAATCTGGGTATCCACATTGACATCCTCGCTGCCCTTATCTTGCTCCCTTTTCTGCTCTTCCTCCTGTATTTTCTCCTGCTCTTTCCTTTGTGCTTCCTCCTGCTCTTTCCTCTGTACTTCCTCCTGCTCTTTCCTTTGTACTTCCTCAAGAATTTTTGATGTACCAGGAGGTTTGTCGGTGAGTCGCTGTTCAGGCTCGCTTGATTGTGTCGTCGGGGCAGTAGCTAGTAAATCCAGAGAAAGAGTTTGCAACCTCTGCTCTCTTAGTTTATTGAATTCTACTAACTCTTCATTGTTATATCTCATTTTAGCTAGTGTTTGGACCTAAAATAATGACTCCTCCAAAGAAAATAAGTCATCAAACTCGTCTTCTATATGATCAAAATTTGTGAGTTTTGCCTGTTCGAGTACATTATAGACAATTTTCCTTGGATCAAATCTCTTATTAGGAATGGTGGTAGATTTAGCATATTTATCTTTTCTTCTTCCTTCTCTGTATGCTTATAGTCATGCAGAGTGTAAACACCAGACCTTAGAGGAAAAGGAGGCCAAACCTGCTTCTTTGAAGTCCTCTGAGTCTTGGTTGCTCCTGCGGACGTAATCTGATAGGCTAATTCTCTAGCCAATAGCTTGTCGGGTATGTACAAGGGAAGGACATGAGGCCTGGCAAGGCTGCCGAAAACTCTTATGTATGTGAATTTATCCTCTCTGAACTAGTTTCCTAGAGCGGTTAGGTCAATCTTTGCTTGTGAATAAATCTTTGGAGCATGCTTGTCAAGAATGGCATAGTAAATGGGCAACATAAAATCATTACAAACTTGATACAGGTGGTCCTTATAATGTGCTTTCCACAGCTTCTAGTGATAAATGTGAATCGGCATGGGGCCTTGTGGAGTCCATCTCCAACCCAGCACAGGAAATTCAAAGTTGAAACAAAGAGTATCTAAAATATAGGAACTATAATAAAATGGAGGAATAGACCTATCGGTGATGTGAGTTTTATTTCTAAACTCAAGGATAGCAGTGGCTAACTTATCAGATAATATATTTCCCTAATCCATTATCTCACTATTGATTGTTGCTTCCATTAAAGCAACCATTTCAAGTGAGAATTTAGCGGAATCATGTAATCCCCAAATCCTACACATCATCACCCCGGCGTAACAATAAGGAGAACATAATGAATCGACAGAGTACTTACCCGAAGATTCATGCTTGTGCCTTGCGGGGTTTTGTCTCCATTCCCAAATAGGTGCTGATTTAGTTTCATTCTCATCCCTGAACTTCTCTAGAAATGATTTGTTGTATTTCTTCTATTGTTCAGGCAAGTGGTACATTTTTCTCAAATCATTAGGTTGAAACGAGCCAAAGACTCTCCCGTCGATTGTGTAGAATGTTCTATTTGTAACAGGGATTTCCTCAACTGCCCACCTCACTACATCTGTATACAGAAGAATTTTCTCTTGAGCTGCTATTCGGTGTAGGTAGGAGTCGGCTAAATCCTTTAGGGTAGCCTCTGACTTTCCGGTTGAACCTGCAGTAGCTTTCACTGATACCGTTTCAGGCTCTTCAGCTTCAACTAGATTATAGATGCTTTGCCAGCTAGTGTTGTCGAGGCCAAGGTAGGTAGTGTCTGAAATCAATCCTTTCTTGCTTGGTCCTGGATCACTAGTAGATTGTCCTGTCACTGTGGGAGTTGAAGCTGCTGCAAATCTCTTGGATTTCTTCCCCATTTGGCTTAAATTTGTTTCTTCGACAGAGCTCTGCACAGGAGATAAAATGAACGTAATACAGAGAATAGGTGGTGCGAGCCAAATATGAAAGAGTTATATCAATTAATGAATAGTGAAGGATTAAAATAATACTGCCGTGGATACAATCTCTGAGGAGATTTCGGCATAACTACTCCATTAATTGGCCACTTAATCCTGTCAATCATTTAAATTCCCATAATATTGTTTATTTGCCGAATGATTGATTCAAGCGTGGCTTTGATTTTTGGCGGTTAATCACAAGTGAATCGCTATCGGGAATGGGAAGGCTTTTAATAATAATTTGACATAATATACCCAAGCCTTTTCAATCTTTTTTGAAATCCACGCTTAGCTTTATCGCAATCGGAATTGAAGAAATGCTCGAGTGGTAATATTTGTGTCATTGCAAGATCCCCCGATCTCCGATGGCGATACAACTTATTCACATCAGAAGTTTTTAAAGGGTGCCTTTAATGTGTGTGTGCTACACTCCCCGATTGCCAATAGCGACATCACATCGGAGAAAAGTGAGAAGGCCTTTTGTTACATTTGCTTGTCTTTCCCGATATCCGATAGTTATTCACTTTTCGGATCAAGGTAAACCAATGGGTCTTTTCGTTATGCGTCCCTTGTTGTTGCGATATGCGATCTTGTAATTGCTTTATCGCAATAATAAAGAATTATGTATTTATTTTATAAGACCGATTTATGTTTGTTCAAAAGGTTTATAATGTATTATTTCTTTTCGAACCTTTTGATGAAAGATGAGTTGATACCAATTTTATTCATAAATCTAAAAAGGGACCCATTTCATATTATAGTTAAAGATAAAAATTTATGAAATGGGGGGTTGTTGTACAACACAATGGGACCCCACCACTCTGTTGATGGTCAACAGAAGCACTCTCAGTGTTAGATCCCGAACAATGGAGATCTCTATCATCCCACTTTTTGATTTCAGGGCCTCAGGGCAGTGTTTAACAAGTAATGAAGATATGCTTACCCCAATCGGTCATGACCCGTATAAGTTCACTAGTTCCCCTCTTCGCGATAGGCTAGTGATGAAGTATATATCTAAAGTTTCCAACTCCATCTCCTGGTCACCAATGACAAATAGCTCCCGATTAATGTCTCAAAGACTAATAAGGTACCGAAGCAACCCGGGCTACGCTCGTATCCTTGGCGTGAGAAAGAATTTTAGGAGCCCGCAAGCCCTCAAATCTTCCAAGAAATTTCGGTCATTCATTGCTTGGGTGTCAACATCCTCATGTTCCCATTCTTTCTATTCCACCATTTTCAGTGATTCTTTCCTGCAAAAGCCATTAATTTGAGACAAAAATCATGCTTGGCCCGTAAAATTTGAGTTTTAACGGTGATTTTTTTAGGAAATAGGGTTTTCCCTATTCACGGCACCGGCGTGCCTGTTTTAAAAATAGTTTCGCTGATGGCACTACTAGCTTTATTAATCACCCTCAGCCAGCGTGATTCTAGGCACGGAATTGCACCGACCGAGGGAAAAAAAATAAAATAAAATAAAAATAAATTTGCAAAACCCCCTCAAAAAACTAAAAAAAATGGTTAAAAATATAAATAAAGGACATGAAAATGGAGCTCAGGGCTTCGGATTTTACCTGGAACTGGCAGCTCGGCAATTGACCTCCCGGATCTCCTGCAATCTACTCTGGAACAATTAGGGCCAAAGTGAGTAAAACATTTTCACAGCAAGGTAAAATGGTAAATGGTAAAAATATATTTACTTTTCTATTTTTGATTCATTTTTTCATGAAAATATCAAATTTTTGTAAATATTTTAACCTATTTTGCCTCAAGAACTAGATAATACACTTTACCCTTTTCTGGAGCGACAAGTGATGGAGGCTCGATGATGATGATGAGTCACGTTTCAGTGCTTTTCTCGACTCGTTAAGCTCATATGAAAAGATTGCCGAGTGTTTTTCCTTTTTGACTCGTAAAAGAGAATAAAATGGGGGGGTCCGCTTTCAAGCTCTTTTCCGACCCTTTAAAATTGAAAAGATGGTCGAGCCCTTGTCGTTTTAAACTCATTAATGGATGTGAAGCATCATGTGCCCAATATAAGTTTACCCCTTTTTTGCGCTGGGAGGCACTATTTACGAAAAAGGTACTTCTTGGCTAAAATGGTCAAGCGGTTTTCTCAAGTAACTTTTTCTACCTTTTCGGGCTCGAGAGACACAAACATACGAAAAGGGACCATGTGGAGTTCTCTTTTCTGTGTCTTTTTCAAACTCTCTAAACATGAAAAAGATACCAAGTTACACCTTTGTCGGACTCATTAAAATATTAAACGACATCGGATTCGTCACTATGACGAATGTGAGCTTCTCCTTCCTAGGGCTCGTTAAACTTACTAGGTCGGATTTGTCCAAAGGCTGAACTTACAGTGCAAGAATATGCTATTTCCTTCAAGCTTGTGATTAAAAATAATTGGGGTACCTACCAGAAATGGTGGGGGAAATTTTGGAAATCTATCAGTTGCATCGGCAGCTCACTCTTGAACATGACACTTTTTGCTTCATGTCAGGTTGGGATATTCTCCTTTGTAACATTGACCATGTTGGGTTTGGGCCATTCATTTTTTCCTTCTATTTGATCTCTGCCACGTCATCATGACCACCGATCCCATGGATCCAAAATCTACCAAATTTCTCATTATGTCGCTGATATGTTCAAGAGTTTTCCTTCTGCAATTACATTTACCTCTGATTCTTTGTATTATCCAAAATCATTTTGCATCCTTTTTTCTTGCGTCGATGATGTAGGATACATTATGGCCCTCCTTCGACATGGTCACTTTCTATTGACCTCAACTCATTATACGGGAAGTTGACCAAGAGACTCCCTTCCAGTAACTTAGAGCTTTCATGCCCTAATGGCAAGTTCTCCACACTCGATGACAAGTTCACATCATTGGCTTTCAATCGAGTGATTTCATGGGTGTTCGACTTCAGTTCCTCTATTCACATTCTGTGGATTGTGTTGATCGTACCTTGAGGACCCTTGTCATTATTGGTGGTTTCTTTCGCGTTTGTTAAGAATTTACATCATTGACTGGTAATCAAGCGACTTTCTAGCATGTTCAATGTCAACACATCTATTCACATGTTCATGTTGGAGCGCAAGACCTTGGACTCAGATCACAAAAGTCCAGGTTGTGGAGTGACGTGACATGGTTATGTGGATATGCATGTCTCTTTCAGATGGATGGTTGTGACCATACCATGAGTTATCATATGTGATCCTTCTCATTATTGGATGGTTGCAACCATACCTTGGTATCATTATGATCCTCTTTGACAGATGGTTGCAACCATACCTTGGTCTCATTATGATCCTCTTTGACAGATCGTTGCACCCATACCTAGATCCATTTACATGATCATTCTCTAGATGGCTACATCCATAACCCGATTCATGTATCATTTGACAGAGTTCTCAATTATGTATATGTGTATGTACTTTCTTGCAGGTTTTCTGACGGTAGACTACGGTTCCTTGCACTGATTCATAAAGTATTTCATACCTCACTCTAGCTCATCCTTCACACTTTAGGGGGCATCTGTTACGCAGCATTTTGTCACTGTCCCTGTACTCCCCGTTCCTTGATCCTGGAGGACCTATACAATGAATCCCACACGCTTTTCCTTCATGAAGAAACTCCCATTATGTCCTTCTTCATGAGCAGATCAATTCATTTTTGCACCATTTCCCCTTAAACTTCTGTTTTGCAGAGTTTACAAGACCGTTGCTAATGACCTTTCTCTCCCCCACGCCGATGTGTAGAGATTATCACTATCCCTAGAGCCAACCGGAGTGACTGAGTTGTGTTCCAGTCGTGTCGGTCCTGTTACGGAAATTTTTTTAAATTAAGAGGCGAAGCTTCTAACTCTAGAAGCTTCATAATGGAAGTCTAGTAAATGGTTTGGCCGAATGGGATCGAGGATTTCAGTTTGGGCTCCTTTCCCCTATAATGATGGAACTACCTCAAGGGATAAGACCTTCTCTCATGAGGATTAGATCCATCTCCCATCCATTCATCCTATATAAACCTCCCTTCTTCCCAAGCACAAGTTAGGGTTGATGTTGGTGTGCTAGTGATATTTTGGTTTAGAGTAAACAACAAGCTATTCATATTTGTAGCTATCTAGTTGTGTGAGGGAGAAGTGTGATTTGGTTTGGAGTGAAGCCTAAAGGGAAGATCCTTAAAACTATTGTTGATTGAGGCCATCATGGAACACTAGCAAAAGTGTGTGGGAACCTGGCCTTTTCAAAGGAGAACTGCAACATCAAGACAATGGTTGTAATCTCTCTTTGATATCAATATATATGCAACTATCGATTGATTTCCTACATGATTTGTCATCTTACATATTTGGTTTAATGTTTCTTGACTTGTTAAGTAGGTTGAATTACAATTTGTTAGGTCCCTATACTACTAGTGTAACCCCTTATTGTTATTAGTACAAGCCCCTTATTATATTGTTGTGCCCATGTAGTCCCCATATTGTTATTATTATGGTGCATAGAAGCCCACTATTGTTATTATTGTGCCCTTACATTATTGTTATGTCAGCTCTGATTATATTATGACCCCTTAGACTCTTATATATAGAAAGGAGGTCTTGTCATTTGAATCATCCAAGAATTGTTCATTTATGTAATGTAAAGGAGGTTGCCCCCTCAAAGACGCTGAATTCTAAGGCATTGATCTATCTTTTCTATCTTTTTGTTAGCTGGTTTTATAACAATTGGTATCAGAGCTTTGGATTCAAGGGTTTCGCTGCTCCAAACAGGTCATCGTGGAATTTTCACTATAAATTTTCTTCTGCAATGTTTCAGAAGCTAAAATAAAACCTATTTGAGACGAAATCATTCTGAACATCAGGTCCAAATTTCAAAGCTCGTCTCTCTATATTTTCGTAGATATGATCTGAGGAAGTTAGGGTTTTTGTAGACCCCCGAATTACATTCCAAATAGGGGACCTAGGGAAAATCGTCATAACTTTTTTTCTAAGCATCAGATTGAAATTTCGTAAGAAGTTTTAGAAAGAGGACAGCCTATAGCTTTCTGTATATCAGGTTCAAGTACTAAGGTCAAAACAGGGACACGTGCCACTTCGTACAAGTTTGCTCTACTAAACTAGTCTATAATCAGGTCACTATGGGAGATTTGGCATAACTCTTCCTTGGAGAATCCAATTATGATCATACTTGCACAGTTATAAATAGGACTCAGAAGGCTATTATAGGCCAAAATTTCAAAACTTAAAGATCTGAAATTACAGAGTTACAGTCATTTCAATATCGATCTCCAAAAATCAAGAAAAAGTGAGATGAGGAAGTTTGATGGCAAGGATCTGGTAAATTGGATACTACAGATGCAGAAATATTTTGATCTACATGGTGTACCACTGTTAGAAAAGGTAGGTATTGCATCTTCATATTTAGAACTGGATCAATATACAAAGAGCAACACCTTCTTTAGCCAATTGATAAATCTCAAACAAAAGTGGTCAATGACAGAGCACATTGAGTACTTTAAAAAATCAAATATAAGAGAAAATGATATTCCAAAGAAGCAGAGGATTGATGTTTCCATGGGGACTTTAAAAGATAGCATTCAACATGAGGTTCGTCTTTGGGAACCTGATTCATTGGAGAAGGCATTCAGGTTGGAAAGAAAAGTGGAAAGCAAAATTATGGAAACAAGGATGTCTACCCCTCACAACTATAAAGATGGAAGTGTTGTTTCTCTTAGCCTTCCACAACCTACAAGGTTGACACCACAACAATTGGAAGAAAAAAGAGCAAAAGGGTTTTGTTACAATTGTGATAAAAAAATATATTAAAGGTCATTAGTGTGCTGAGAAGAAATTATTTTACATTGGTTATGAAGAGGAGGAAGAAAAGGATACAGAAACATCAAAAGAAGAGGATATACACTAGGAACCAACCTCAGAGAAAGAAGAAATGAATCCGACCATATCTTGTAAAGCATTGGCAAGAATTACCACTCCTAAAACTCTCAAGATAGAAGGACATATCAACAAGAAAAGGGTTCAAGAAGTGAAAGGTCACATCGAGAATCAAGAAATTAATCCAACAATATCTTGTAATGCATTGGCAGAAAGTACCACTCCTCAAACTATCAAGATAGGAGGACATATCAAGAAGAAAAAGGTAATAGTGTTGATTGATTCGGGCAATACCCATAATTTTATTCATTGTAAGATAGCCTACAAATTGAATTGCTTCCTATATTGATCCAGACTTAAACAGGAACGAAACAAATTGCAGAGATAACCATATACACAAAGATGCAGCGGAAATAATACTTCATTTCATTAATGGAAAATACTGAAATATGCTTACAACCAGAAATGGAAATAAACCAGCTAGGGCGATGGAAGCTTATCTCTAAGAAGAGATGTGTGGCTACATGCCTCTGAACGTGTGTTACAATGAGGCTCAAAGGCCTATTTATTGTTGAGAAACAATGGAAAAACCCTTCACATTCCAAAACCTAAACCCTGGAAGATGAAACGCCAAATTGTGGGCCCTAATTTTGGGTAAGTTGGTACATCAACTTCCCGGAGTCGCGAATTGGTCGTCTTATCTCCGTTTGACGCGCATGATAGCCCGTTGGAAAGATTCTCCGAGGATACGATGAAAAGACGATTTTATTCAAAAAAATCTTGGCGGTAGATTTCAAAAAACGTCGTTTAGGGCCTCAAAATGGCTCCGAAGTTTAGGACCCAAAAACTGCTTAAAAATAGTAAATTGTGCTATAATTAAGGAAACTGAAAAAAACTGCACGAAGCACTAGAGGGGATCCAAGTCGAATTAGCGGGTGGCCACCGATATCCACCTGGATCATATATCCAACATCAGAGTGTCAAGTGATGGTTGCAAGTGGAGGAACCATAAATTGCTCTGGAAAGTGCCATAACATCAAGCTATCCATGGGAGAATATGTATTGAATAGGCCAATGGTTTACATTCCAATGGGTGGTGTTGATATTGTACTAGGAGTCCAATGGCTACAATCCTTGGGTACAATAGCTTTTAATTTTCAAGAACTTTTCATGAAATTTTCTTCGGAGGAAAAGAAGTTGAGTTAAGGGGTATCATAGGGAAATCGGGAAAGATAACCATCTCTAATGGAATGACAAAGCTTCTAAAGAAAGAACAAAGAGGCGTAATTGCACAATTATGTTCGCTAGAGGTTCCCACGTCGAAATCATCTATTTCTCGAGATCTAAAAAATCCTTGGACAATCATTCCAAGGTATTTGAGACTCCCAAAGGCCTCCCACATATTTGTGATCATGATCATGTTATTCATTTTCCAAGAAGTGTTCCTCCAAACATCAGGCCTTACAGATATCCCTTTGCACAAAAGAGTGAAATTTAACGTATGGTTGCGGAAATGCTAGAGGCTGGTATAATTCAGCCTAGTCAAAGTTCTTTCTCTACTCCAATAGTATTGATGCACAAGAACAATGGATCATTGTGTAGGTGTCCGAATTATAGAGAGCTCAACAAGCTCACTATTAAAGATAACATTCCCATTCCTCTCATTAATGAATTATTGGATGAATTGCATGGAGAAATTTAGTTCAGCAAGTTGGACCTTCATGCAGGATATCATCAAATCATAATGAAGACTTAAGACATTCTGAAAACAACATTTAGAACTCATGAGGGTCATTATGAATTTTTGGTCATGCCTTTTGGCCTTACCAATGCACCTTCTACATTCCATGGTTTGATGAATTCCATTTTCAAACCCTTCCTTAGAAAATTTGTGTTAGTATTTTTTTATGATATACTAATCTACAACAATTCTTGGAAGGATCATGTTCAACGTGTTGATAGAGTGTTCAGACTATTGGATGAGAAACAATTATATACAAAAACCTCCAAATGTTTCTTTGGAGTAGAAGAGGTGGAATACTTGGGTCATACCGTATCTCTTGAAGGTGTTAAGGTAGACACTCAACAACAAAAATTTCTCCAACTCTTAAAGGATAACCTCACTTTGGCATAGAATCGAATGAAACAATAGGAAAATCAACATCGCAACGAAAGAAGTTTTGATATAGGTGACTGGGTATTTTTACGAATACAACCATACAAAAAAATGTCCCTCAAGCAAGCTAAGAAGGATAATAAATTATCACCAAAGTACTATGGCCTTTACAAGGCGCTGCAAAAGATTGGTACTATGGCATACAAATTGGAGCTTCGTGCATCTTCTCGAGTGCCCCCAATTTTCCATGTTTCATGCTTAAAGAAGTTTATAAGTGACAAGCTCCCAATTCAAACAATATTGTCAAATCTTGACAAGGAACAAAAAATCATATTGGAACCTGAAGCAGTCATGGAAACAAGAGCCCGATAGCTACGAAATCGATCAATATCAAAGTATCTCATCAAGTGTAAGAACTTACGTGCTGAAGATTCTATATGGGAGGATGATAATTTTATACAGAAGCATCCATAACTACTCAAGCATTGAGGACAACACTTTTTGAAGGAGAGGGGCATGTTAGGTCCCTATACTACTAGTGTAACCCCTTATTGTTATTAGTACAACCCCCTTATTATATTGTTGTGCCAATGTAGTCCCCATATTGTTATTATTGTGCCCGATAGAAGCCTACTATTTTTAATATTGTGCCCTTACATTATTATTGTTATGTCAGCTCTGATTATATTATGACCCCTTAGACTCCTATATATATAAAGGAGGTCTTGTCATTTGAATATCCAAGAATTGTTCATTTGTGTAATGTAAAGGAGGTTGCCCCCTCAAAGAGGCTGAATTCTAAGGTGTTGATATGTCTTTTCTATATTTTTGTGAGCTGGTTTCATAACACAATTTGTCTATTATCATGGTTGTTGTTCATTGTTGTTTACTTGTTTCAGGTGCTTGAAGAAGGAAGCGAGAGATAGTTGGAGCGAGGAAGCAAGGACATCATCAAAAAGGATAAGCATACTAAGAGGTAGGCTATCTTAATTGATTCTAACCTAAGGAAATATTCCATAGAATGTATCTGTTGTGGCTAGACCCATTATCGGGCTAGAGGAATTTGTTTGTGTCCACACTTATAATTTTACTTCACCACAAGCCACGATCAGAAAATTCATGATGTTCGTCAGCATCCTCATGATTTGATGAATCATGTAGATGGGTATATGAGAAGCAATGATGTTCACCCTCTGTGTTTTCAGAAATGATAGATGATAGATTGGACGGATTTTCAGAGGAAGATGTGCCCACTCCGCAATGTAATGACATACTAACATTTGATGTGTCCTGTGAAAAATTGGAAGTAGAAACATCCAAAAATGTGTTTTCACAAGGGAAATAAATAGTGTAAGAATCACAAGGGATGTGAGGACAGAGCAGGTGAGGTGTGGGTGGAAGGGAGTAATCCGTCAACGTTGTTTCTTTTTTAGATTCCCGCATACACTCATCATGAAAGCTAGTGCAGGTTGGCTACACAACACCAACTTCGTCGATAACTTGATCGTCATTCACAACACATGAGGAGTGTGGAACGGAAGAACACAAGACAATACAATCTGGAGGATCATTGGAATGCGGGGACAGAGGTTGAGGGAACGAATCCAAGTGAAAACCAGTAGGCTTGCAAGCCAAATCTGTGCATATATCAAGAGTGGATGGGGTGGGAGGATGTGACTATTCAACAGATGTGTGTGCATGTTCTCCCACATCACTCTGTGGTGGTGGAGTTGTTCGATGAGGTGAAGGTGGACTATCACTTGTGACAGAAACTGTGCCTGCCTGTGATTATGCAGCTTCATCACCGAAGTGTGTTGAGTGGGGTTCGAAGGATTTCAAGAATTGTAGATTTTTGGATAGGTAAAGAAGATACTCAAATATTCCATCAAGGAATTCTCAATCAATTTCATCTTCGGGAAATTGGTATGCACGATTATGAAAGCACGTGTAGAATTGTTCCACATATTCATTGGGTTCTTTTCATAATTTCATAATTTCTTTGCTGAATGCTTTATAGTCAAAGTGATTGAAAGCATGGTCTATCTCTGCGACCAGATGAGAAAGAGAATGAATAGATTTTTTAGGCAGCGTGGCACACCAATGCATTGGGTGAACTCCAAGCATGTATGCAAGTAGCACCCAAGTCATGTAATATTCAAAGATTTCATGTCTATCACATGAACCTACAATGCCAACTGTGTGTCTGACCAAGGCTACTTGGCCTCCACCATCGTATGTTTTATGCGACAAAGTATTCTAGATCTCTTCTAAGATTTCAATGTCGTTTCCATAAGACATACACTCAGAAAGAGAAACTATGAAGTTAGTCATGATAGGTATGCAGAGATTCAAAACAGATTGTGAGGACTCAACCTGTCATTTGACCCTCCTCCTAGCGCCAAACTTTTGACGGTGTTGGACCCGCCAACATGTCATTGGATCTACCCGGTAAGAAGTCTCAACTAGACCTCCAACTATTTGGTGTAGGAGTCCCAGCAGTAGGTTGTAGAGGATTTCCTTGACCATGGTTGTGCGTAGAGGTAAGTAGGATGTCCTTGTTGGTAGAAAGGGTGTGACAAGCGCAACAAGCCAAGGAAGATGTATGAAGGGTTCTAACACACAGAATGGGGAATGAGTGCACCCCTTAGAAACTTGTGGAAACATGCAGCTTGAAAGGGGGTACACCAGCAAAGATACATCACAGACTGGAAGGAAGGTTATCCAATGATCCAAAATGATGGTTAAACCAATAACACATCTAAAAAAGATTCATACATACATATATAGAAAGATTCCATACATGCATGCGTAAGAAAACAGCTACATATATCATTAGAGTAACCAAGACAACTGAAATACAATAATGACATATGCATGAAACATGTTGGCTCTATTATATTAAGAAAGTGAAAGTTCCAATCATACATACAACCATGACCATCTACTAGTCTTGAAAATGGAACATTACAGTCACTTTCGCCTCCTCCTCCAAAGAGATATACTAGCTCTGCACTATGGAGAAGCCAAGGCTCATTACAATACACTCCAAGCATTGTCTAAGATACACCTATAGGAATATTGGTTCGAAAAGCCCTTACAATGAGTTATGAGGTTCTATAAATAGCAAAGGGCGGGGTGACCCTTGACATTCCCCTTTGTCACTCTTCACTTACCCTCATGACTCTTCAACTACTACATGACTATTACATTCAACTATTGATACTTGATATTTCACTTTTACAACGTGTTATGTTACAATCTACACATGTACCCATGTGAGACAAAATAGGCTTGAGTAATCCATGCAAGACATCACTAAGACTCGAACAGCTGTGGGAAGACCAATTCTTCAACATCCTCATGATGATCGATGGTGACAAACCAATGCCAATATTGGTAGTATGTGATGGTGTTTGTGTACTCTGTGGTGACATCCTTCTGGAAGTGAACTCTTGCCTTTGTTGCATCTGGGTACACTGATTTGGCTCCTTTGGCCAACTCATCTGATAATATGCACATCATAGTCTTGAGTGCAGTAGGATCAGCAACATATTGATGCATAGTGTCTGCGTTGATATCCAACTCTACGTTGGTGGCTATGTGCATCAACTCGTCAAAGTGCATGTCTAGCTCCAGTCGAACTTAGTTATTTTTCTTCACCTCGATGAGTGTGCCAATGGATGGGATCGCATGCGTGTGCACAAATACACTCGTGCTCTTGAACAACCATGCATGCAATCGTCAGCACCGTTCACCCTATCTGTTATGTGTTATCTATTCGAATGGGTCTATAACCTATATGGGCGTATTTTCATCAATCTGTGCATGTTGTGCCTCCTACTATACATGTCCATGTTGTGCTTGCTTCTCACCTCTACGTAGCTACTATTCTTCCCTCAGTTGTCACTTCAACTCCTGTAACTCCTTCTCTGTTCCCTCCATCTTAGGTTTCTCTCTTTTCCTTTGTATGATCCTCTTGTCACATTGTCACCTCATAGCCTCAATCTCCAACGCTGCTTTTATCATGAGTGGATCTACTTCAATCTTGCAGCTTTTCTCCGTCTCTGCAGTGTAAACAACCTTCCTCTTGCCTTTGTTCTTGCACAGGTCTACTACCCTCTGTTGTTGCTGATGGTGCTGCTCGCTGCTATGTCGTTACCATTTCATCTTGATATCCTTGTCTATGAACATCTTAGTGTCTTCATAGATAGGCAAGCTCATAGACACTTGCTCAACTGCATCCCCAGTTGCACTATCAATGATCTCCTTTGACTCTGGTCTCCTGGAGGCCACTGTACCTGTGCTATTGACAGGAAGATGAACACCTATGATACCTGGAGACATAGAAACACACATGCAAAGAAATTTGTTAGATGAAAACAAAAACAAACTTGAGGACTGACTTGCAACATACTTGTGTGACTAATTGTGAAGATTGTGCAATTTCCACTGGGAGGCGGGGAGACTGACTGCCAAAACTACGAAAGGCATAGTTTAGGATGTCAAAACGCTGACTAACTGCTATAACTATGAAATGCACATTCCATCCTGCTTACTGAGGACTGAAACGATGAAATGCAGAGTTTTAGTCAGCAAGGGCATGCAAATCCAACAAAATGCATTGAGCAGTTTCTGGGAACATGTTGTATTATTCAACAACCCCCCTTTTTTATATAATAATTTCGTATAAAATTAACTATTTAAAAAATAGGGGACCCTTTTTAAGTTTTAAAACACAAAAATAAAATTTTTGTTTTGAATAAAACATATTTTTTAGGTTTAAAATCATTTGATAAAAATACAAAAAATCAAAATAGCCCCCGAGACCAAAACTCATACTTAGGCTTTTACAACCCTAAGTATTAAACATGGGTTATTTAAACAAAAAATCAAAATATTTAGAGTTTTATTCTTTACCACTCCTCCGCATCGCAAATAAAAATAGTGTTATAGGCAAGACCCCTCCGCTAACTCCATTGCGATTTCGATTTTAAGAACAGACCCAATGGCGGAGTTAATGTAGTTCTATAATTCATCACATCTGCAGATCACAATATCCACAGACTTAAGTCTGATCCTTGACCCCATTGCGATTGCGATACTCAAGGCCAGACCCGACCATAATATTAATGCCATTTCATAACCTGTCGTGTTCACGCAATCGGAAAATCCATAAGATAACCGCTCTGCCCCTTCTCATTGTGATTTTTAATCAATGTCGAACCCGACCATGGATTTAAATCCACTATATAAAATATCGCATCTGTGGCTATCACAGTTTTATTAGCCATGCTGCCTATTGCAAAGCAATTGCAATATAATTTGAGAAGGCCCTCTTTAGATTTTGTTTGGAGTACTCCCATTCTAAAAGAGATTGTCATTATTCTGGGTTTTGCCCCTAATTTTTATGTGATTGCGATTTAGTCTTGATTGATTACAAATTCCTAGTTGCAAAGCGATTGCAATTTAATCAAAATGGCCCACCTGTTTTCATTCAATTTTATAGAAAATAAATTATCAATTCACGATTTACTTATCCATGGCTTATCCTTCCAAGTATACACAGAACTCAACAACGAGGAGGAGATAGCTACGCAGAGGAAAAGGCAGATTCGTAACTTAGAATCTGCAGAAAGCGAGGATATTTAGATCAAAACTCAAGGATAATAAGCCAGAAATGGAAAATTGTTTTTATTTTTCATAATTCGAGGAACTTGATTTAATTTTTTGGCGCTTTGCGCAGACTTATGATTTTTAAACAATTTGTATTATTATTTAAAGATACATGATGGATCAATTCAAGGGTCCAGAATTTGACATAGAAATGCTAAGGAAGAATTCACGTTTATGCATTTCTTCTTGAGTATTTCTTTGAATAAAAAATTTTGGATCGTGGCCTCTTTTATTTTTTCAAAAAATCTTGAGAGTTGTTGCATTTCAATATTACTTTAAAGTGTTGGAGAAAGGGAGAAAAGGCCGAGACAGCTAATTTTTTCAAAATAAGCGTTTTTGGATACAAGTATTTTTATCAGTATTTTAAAAGTGATTATGTTTTCTTTTATTGTTTGTAGTTTCTCTATGTTTTGTGTTATATGAATTTCTGAATATGTTTAAGAACTGCAATATTTTAATGGCATGTATCGAAAATAATTAATAATATTTTGATTGTGATAAAAGCTTATCATAGTTATTTTAATTAATTTCTTAATTAAAAAAATTAATTTAAATTTCTTTCAATTCTTAAGTAAATGATTAATTTCTTACTCATCTACTAAGGAAAATTATTCTAGATCACAATCAAACTGTTAAGAAATAACCCGAGTAATAAGTAGATTATTTTCATATGTTTTATCTTTTAGTCATAAACCATTCCAAATCCATATTTTCCATCCCATTACAAGCATTTCTTATCCGTTTTATCACCTCTCATTGGGAAACTAGTCCCATTTTATCCAGTCAGAGCCACTACCCCAAATGGAAAAGGAGTTGTTTAAGGTCAAGATTGGGTGGTTATCCCCCATGTTGGTGCAACGAATTTCAAGGCATCAACAGGACAGCTGGGCACTACCCCCCAGGATTGCGCAGAGCAAGCCTGGGGGTCCGTGCTAGCTAGTTTTGTACATTTTCTGGGAGGAAGGAAGAGCCTTCATTCTTAGGGATGCGCATTGTTGGATGGGCAAGGCAAGGTCTGGGCCAAGGCAGCCCAAACCCACTAACGGATGACTAAAAACATGAGAAGTCTAAATGCATGGCGAAGTTGAGTTAAAACAAGAGTGAATGATCATGCATGCAAACAATGAGTGCAAGATTCAGAAAATGGTAAAGCGAGCATGTGTGTGAAGCGAGTCGCCGCAACGACGACCGTTAGTGCAGGAATAGTGTCATGCATGTGACAGCAGTGAGATGCAAAGGAAAACTGAAATAGTTCTTCTACAAGCTAACACATATTAAAACAATAGAAAGAATTCATTGAAACCAACTAGACAACACTTACACAAAGAAAAATACAAAAAGCAACAGAAAAGCAGCAAACATCATGAAAAACAGACTTACCCGGAAAATGTTGAGCTGAATGTGCCGAAGACTCCTAGATGTGATGTGGGATGTCAAAGCTCCAATATTGATGTGAGGAATGAGCTCTGCAGCGTCAATTGAAGGAGTTTTGAGAAGATCGAGGTTATGACGTGCATGCCACAAATATAGGAACAAGCGACACTTGGCGAGAGGTTCCTAGAAAGAGATTTGCATGTAACCTCAAGCTGCTAAAAATAGATCCCTAAAATCTAGGGGTTTTTTTTTTTTTTTTTTTTTTTTTTTTTTTTTTTTTTTTTTTTTTTTTTTTACGGGAAAGGAATCCCATGCATGCAAATCATGATTGCTTGGACCTAGAGGGAATAGTCAACCTGGAAGCACATGCAGTAATCTACAAGTCTAGGGATGAGATTTGTGCAATTTCTAGGTGGAGCAAGACTGGTTGTCACTCAAGAATTGTGCAATTTCTGGGGTCATAGATCACTTCCTCCCATAATTGTGCAATTCCTGGGCTAACGCCTAGTGTTGGAATAGATTGTGCAATTTCCTGAGGGAGGGCTACCTGGATGGATTGCACAATTCTAGAGCCCAGCAGGATTGCACAATTTATGGAGGGAAGGTTGGTTCCCTTCCAAAATTGCGCAATTTTTAGGGAGAACCTCTCAGCTAGAAAATTGCCTAAGTTTGGAATCACAGCCTGCGGGTTGGAGACAAACAAGTTGACATGCACAGACCGGCAGGTCACCGAAACTCAATTGAAGCCTATGTACTTGAGAGTGCAAGACATACAACTAAGGATTGTTGGTAGGGAGGCTCCAAAATGAAGCTAAGGAAAAATTTTGGAGGGTGGTTGTAGCCGCAACAACACAACCTTATTTGGATAATTTACTTTCTCGTTCACAACATCAGGCTTATCACTCGATGCATCATAGGGCCATATTTTTATGATATAGACATTATAACATTCAACTCAATCCGCAAAAATATGTGTTTTGCATAAGCTCTTGTTGTCTTCATGGATATTTTGTATCATAACAAGGAATTCATATTGATCCCTCGAAAGTTTGGGCAATCATTGATCTTCCTTCTCCTTCTTACCTCCTTTAGCTTCAACCACTGTAAGGGAAGGCTAACTTTCTTTGGAGCTTCATTCAATTACATTGAACTAACCAAAGGATTTCCTCACTTTCTAAAGAAATGGGTTCCCTTCCATTGGTATGACACTGCTCAAGAAGCGTTTGATGCCTTAAAAGATGTACTGATTTAGGCATCCTTGTTATAACCCCCTGATCACGAATGTAAGTACTACCATTGCTATGGTATTGGTTCAGGAGGATGATGTAGGAAATGAAAATCTTATTTATTACTTTAGTCAGAATCTAAATGATATCGAAGCCAGGTACACCCATGTCAATAAGTTAGCTTTGGCAGTTTTTCAAGTTATCCAGATATTTTTCCATTACATCTTGCTCCGCAAAAATATGTTTTTTTCTTATTACAACCCCATGAAATAAATTGTATCATGACAATTACTGGGGGGAAATATGCTAAGTGGATTGTCATCTTACAAGAGTTCGATTTGGAATTCATCAAATCCAAGTTGAAGAAATCCCTAGTTTTTGTTGAGTTAATTTGCGACCTTCCGATTTCTTAAACTGAAACGACATGTAGTGATTCTATTCCAGATGATTCATAATTTGTTTATGATATCATTATCTGGCCCATGGTATGGAGACATTATCATATATCTAGACCCAGAATTTCTGGTCTGATACCTCTCGCTCTAACCAACGACGTATCTAATATCAAGCCAAACATTATACTATAATCGGTGACACTCTCCATCATCACGGTATCAATACGGTTTTTTGAAGTTGCCTCACCCTTGAGGAGGCTGAGAAAGTATTAAATGAATGACATTCAAGAGGATGTGGTGGTCATTTGTCTAGATATTCCACCACACAGAAGATCCTATGTGTTCTTTACTTTTGGCTCATCATATTTTGCGACTGTATCCTTGTCGTCCAAAAGTGTCATGCATGCCAAATTTATGATTGTAAGATTCATTCTCCGCCCATTCCTTTGCATCATGTTATTGTCGTTGGTCCTTTTGCAAAATGGGCCATTCATTTCATGACATATAACCCTCACTCAGCTAAGGGGGCATGGCTATATCATAATAGCATTTGATTATTTTACCAAGTGGGTTGAGGCGGTATCTATATATAACAATATCAAAAAACAACTGCTCTATTTTTCTTCAACCATGTTATTACACAGTTTGGTGTTTTCTAGGCTATAGTCACGGACCATGGAAACACTTTTGCACTCACATGATGTCTAAACTGACTACCAAGCTAGTTCTATCCCATGAAAGTTCTACACCCTACTACCTTCAGGAAAATGGGCAAGTTGAGGCAATTAATATAGTTCTCAAAATGATGCTTCAACATATGATAGGGGTCCATAAATCGGACTGGCATCTTATTCTTTATATGGTCTTGTGGGTGTATTGAACTTCTGTTAGGATTGATACTAGTTTTACACAATTCCAATTTGTTTATGGTCTAGAACCAATCCTTCTGATTGAATGTGAAATTTCATCCCTCAAACTCATTTTTGAATTCCTCCCTGCCACTTCTGTGGAAGAGCAATGTCTCTTACATCTGACATTCTTAGATGAAATCTGGCATGATGTCGCGATGGGTAATGAAGCCCATAAGAAACTGTTGAGGTGAAAACTCAACACCCCCATTTGTGTCTTATTTATTTCAAATAATGGGGACCCTTTCCGTAAATTTTGGCTAAATCACCTTTTAATATTTTATTTCAGTTAAGTGTCCTACAATTTTGCTAGATTTTCATTTTCTCTAGAGTTCCCTTCTAATTGCTTCATTGCATTTTGATTTTCGCAAGATTTCCACGAGTTCTCATTTCATCTCATTTGGATGTAGGGTTTGTAAGTGGTGCTTCTCCGAAGATTAATAATTTTTATCGCTTGGGCTAAAAAATGTACAAAATGTATATTATTTTGATTTTTGTAAATTATACGTAAATATTGGTTCCTAGTTAATTTTTACTAATTAATTCATTTTTCACTAACATTCCTACAAAATCACCATAACCAAATTGCAGAATAATTAAAATTATGGTGTTTTGGGATTTCAGAAGTCTATCTTAAATCCCAATTTAAAACCCAATTTAAAAGAAATTACAAGATTTAAAATATCAAAATTGCAAAATGGCTATAATTTTTTAATGGCAAGACTTTCATTATCAAGTAATTGTAGTTATTTTTATTATTTAACATTAAAAGTGGTTGTATAAAATATATAGAAGGGAGGCTCCCACTCCATGTGGCCCTCCTCTCCTCCTTCACACTATACTTCTCCACCCAATCAGAACCTCATCTTTAAAATATCGTAACTTTTTAAAAAATCAAAACCTCCGATGTTTCATTCCTTCAATGCCCCAATATTCTTCAATGGTTTGTTAAAAAAGTTTGTCATAATGCCCATTTGATTAACCTCATCTTTAAAATATCGTAACTTTTTAAAAAATCAAAACCTCCGATGTTTCATTCCTTCAATGCCCCAATATTCTTCAATGGTTTGTTAAAAAAGTTTGTCATAATGCCCATTTGATTAGGTGAGTTGGAGCGTTAATATTTTTGTAGCTCATTTAAAATGAACCTCCAATAAAATAAAGTTCTGATGGCCTTGTTATAAATTCCGAAAACTCTCCCTCATTCCATTCAATATCGAAACTATTCAATATCATACCATTTTAAATTCCTCCCCATAATTCTTATGATGTTTCGCTATTCATAACCTACAATATCGAAAGCCCCCGATACCCAATGTACCTCAGAACTTCGTTGACCTCCGAGCTCTTTCATAATAGGGTTTGTCATATTAAAATTCTAATGCCCTTGGTAAGAAGTTAGTTGTACAAAGGTTGAATATTAGTTAAAATATTTCAATTTTATTTATTAATAAATCAATTTTAATATTAATTTAAATTAAATTCTTTATATATTTTAATCTTTGTATATAATCTCATTAAATTAATTAAGTTGTAATAAGTTTAACTCTTACTTTAATAGTTTGTAATTTAGTTTAATCATTTTAAATGAAACGTATATAATTAATTTAATCAAAAACATTAAGGGGGTTCACGGAGACTGAGTGGCCTCTACATCCACGGTAAAATCCAAGTAGATCAACCCAAAGGATCTACCCGTCGACCAAACTAGCAAGGCCTAACCGCAAGGGCGTCAAGGAGATTTGACCCTGTGACCTCCCGATAAGCGAAGTACTTAGCAACAGGCTATAATTAATTTAATAATTATAATTAATTAATTTTAATTGTAAATTTAATTAGAATTGGATTTTTAATTAAATTTCCTAATTTTTGCCCAAGTAAACATTTTCCAGAACTATGATATTTTTGACACTTCATCTTTGGAGAGACATATCTAGATATTTACCCAACCAAATGAGGCACGCAGTAGCTAGTTGGAAAGATAAGACAGAGAAGAATAATATTTGATGATTAATTTTAGAAAATATCATCATTAAATAACCTATAAATCCAACGGAAGGAAAAGTGACAAATTTGCATTAAAAATTTAAATGTTGATTTGGACAAATTTCATTGGCTTTGGAAAAAATGTTGTTACTAATTCCTCCTCCACCATTACTTGAAACCTAATCAGATCTAACATAAGCAATCATATTTTGAAATCTATGTGGATTTTTTTTTTAACTTTTAATTTGTTGAGAAGTAGTTTAGTTTTCTATTTTGTGCATCAAAATTGTTTCAATTTCTGAATATTGATTGATTTTGGCACGAGAGCAGGTGGGAAGATGATGAACAAATGACTTGGAACAATGGAATTTCTCCAGCAAGAGAGGAAATAGAATTTTTTCCAATCAATTTGTTGAAGCAAATTTATTTCTCCCACAACTCTCTCATTTTGGTTTTCATCTTGTAATTATAAATATGACTTTTGTTAAATTGGGTGGAGGTTCTAGATATGAAACTTGGGGAGGAAAATGTCTAAAAAAAGAAGGATTTTTGCACTACTATAGAGAGCAGAATTTCGTAGAGAATTTTTTCGTTTGGACCAGACTTATGGAGATTAAAATAGATGTATTTCAGCTCTGAAAATGTCAGGCTATCAAGAAATTTTCTGAGAATTTCGTTTACTCAAAGGATTTGATCAAAACTTTAATTCTTGTACACTATTTTCAGAGATAGAGGATGACTGGTGGCCTACATTTAATATAATTTGAGGCAATTCTTGATCCAGATAAGTATGTGTTTGTGAACTTTCGCACTATTGTGAACTCATTTAATGCGTGCTTGTTTTAATCATTTGAAAGTTATCTTTTAATGATGGATCTAATTGTTGCCAAGGTAAAGTATGAATTCGAATAGATAAAAATAACATACTTGTTAACTATTTAACAAATTCATGTCGAGTTTATCTTTGCTTTAATAATGATTGTTTTATGAGAACTATTTCCTTAATGCAATCATAAATTTTTAATTTGATTTCATTTTATTTGAATTTGGGTGTATGTGCACCAAAGATCTTATGACTATTGATTAGATACTTGAATACATATACTTTCTTGAACTAGTAATAAGTCTTGGAACTATTTCCTTGGCTTATGGACTTCATTTTTATTCCAAATTCAATGCTAGTCCAAATCCCCTTTTTACCTTGCTCTTGGTTGATATGGGGACTAATCCTTCTTTCAATTGAGATAGATTTAGGATTTATTTTCTGTTAATTAGAGTAGATATGCATTTAGATTTAATTATTGCATTCTAGAAGTCCTCTTACATAGGGGCATACTTTAGAGTGGCCTAGATCAGGCATTAATTCATCTTAAGGATCACTTTCTTTCATGAGCTCTTCAAGAGGGAAAATCTTATGTCTCTACTCTATTGGCAAGTAATAGATATACTATAAGCCAGCAGAGTAAGAGAGAGGGTAACTAGACTGAATTGAACCAGTCAAAACAACCAATCCAAATGGAAAAGGAGTTGATTTAAGTTCCTAACCAAGTGGTATCCCTTATAATTTTAACATGGTCATTTTGGGCCATCAACGTTTTTGGCACTAGAAGGAGAGCCATAGTAAACTGTGTCTTTGAAGATTTTGTGCTTTAATATTTTATCATATTACTATGGATCCATTTAAAAGGCCTCCTTAGAGCTGCTTTGTTGGACCTCATCCAACAACCACTCTAATAAAGGCAGTCCAAACTCTGTCTTAAGTAAACTATAATGGTAAGATATTTGTTTTTAATCATCTCCTTCAATTTGTTTTAAGTTGTAATAATTTCAATATTGATGAAGGTGTTATTTGCAGGATTTTCACTCTTACTTTGATAGGAAAGGCCAAAGGTTGGTGCTTCTCTCTTGTAGTTTCCCCCACACATCGCCGGGATGAGTTTTCAAAGATTTTCCTTCATGCATTTCAGGAATATGATTACTAAAAGGTGTGCGATCAATTAGAAGAATTGCATAGGATGGAAGCTAAGACTTTGGTTATTTTTTATATTAGATTTAAGTTAATTTTATTGAATTTTGGTCCAAAGATTTACCTCCTTAGTTCCAATTAATTGGATGGTTCAAACATTAACTATCTATGTCCTATGATAACTATGAAGAACCAGAAAGTATATCCATTGTTGATGATGATTCAATTGCCCAAAATGACATCTCTGATTCTTCACAAATTGAAATTACAAATTCCAATCATGATGCACAAACCGCTGCAATTAATTTACAATATGTTGATAATAAATTGGAGTAGCTTAGCAACAATCTACAAATCGATCAAATGCATGAAGAATCTAAATTGTCTATTTTGAAAAATCACAAATCATCTGTGCAAAGAGAAACCTTCAGGTATATATCTTCAACTTCCTATTTTTCTCTCTACCTTGGTATCTTTAACAATAATAATTTAATTCATAATCAATCAGTCATCCCCTTAAATATAGATTTAATTTTAGAAAAAAGAGGAACTTATATTAATAACGAATTATTAAATTATGTTATTGGTAGAAAAAATTTAATCAATAATTCAATCAATAATCTGGAAGATTCTCTTAATTTGGTATTCAATTACTTTTCTGGTTCTAATTTATTTGATTCTAAGGAAAAGAACATTAATGAAGTTATTTATGATGATGAATTGGAAAAGGAAAATACTCAACCTCTTTGTTCTTTAGAAATGGTTTTGCCTAACTCTCATATTCTCAATATTTTCAAACATGAAATCATCATAGTAATTTTGGTATTCAAGAGCCTATCCCAATTTTTTATTCCTACGATGATGAAATTCCCCTTTTGGATCATAACCTTGAAATCTTCCCATTCCCACAAAAAAAATTCAAACAATGAGTTTAACTTTATAATTTATGTTGATACTTTTGAGAAAGAAAACTTTGCAAATGAATCCCAACCATGTTGTACTAATATTTGTAACATTAATGTAAATTTTAATTTTCTTCGTTTTCAGTTCCCTCAGTGTGAATTTGTTTTCTTTCGAATTTCATTTTTAAATTTATGAGCAAATTGTATTGGCATTTTAAGCATTTAAACTCTCACCATTCATTAGGCACATTAATATGTATATATAAAAAACAATTCCATAATTTCAATCATGAACATCATCTACTTTTTATTTTGAAATTTTATTTGATGATCATGTTTTGCCGAATTATGTTTTATTTTCAAATAAGTTTATTACAAATTATGTCACTTGCGAGTGCATTATTACATTATGGTTAGCAATGGAACACTTCTAGAAATCTTTTAAATCTCTATCCATGATTCTTGATTCATTTGTAAAATATCTGGAAGTTCTAGTGCTCAGGAATATTTCTGACTTTGTCAATGTTCATCATGCTTCAATATTTATAAATGTATTACCCAATGTAGGCCTAATGTTTCCTCTTCCGTTGAACTTCTTCCAATCTTTCATTGAAATACATGTTGATTTTTATGACCCTATAGGCATATGGCTAGAAGAATTTTGAGGTAAGAATTTTGTAAATAAGTTTATTTTACCAAATTTGTCAGTCGTACATACCAGGCTGAATTTTTCTTTTAATAATTTAGCTAAAGTTTTATTTTTGCTTATGTTTTACCTTTTCATTAGTGTAGAAATAAAACTAAAAGAGTGGCTTCATTGCAAGTATGAGTATACTTAGCCATATGCTTTTTTAGTTAGTTATATTAGGAGTAGAATTAGTTTAGTTATTTTTATCTTTCTTGTTTTCAGTCTAATTCGATTTTTAATAAACAAGTAACGAGCTCAAATTTTTCCTATATTATCCATTTCATTTTTGGAAAAAGTGGCTTAGAGAGCTTTAGATCATACACATGTGTGATTCTCTGGATTATCCTTCTTCACAAAATTTCATCATAAGATTAAAATTGTTTTTTTGAAACAAAATCATGAATGATGAAATTTCAAAGAATCATTACAGCTGAGCATAGCAATCTCCCCAAACTCATAAGCATTTCTTTATGGTCGCTCTTACCACAATTTCCTCAATTTAAATGGGAAGTAGATGAAATGCTCATTACTTAATAGTTATTTTAGATTGGATAGGTAGGTCATGTTTGAACATAAGAAAAATCAAATGGTAATACACGGGAGAATGTCAAAATATATAAGGTACTCTTGCAATTCGACTTTTACAGGTATTCATAAACATATTCATCTTCATCTGCAATTAATTTTGCTCTTTCATAGTTTTCTTCTTATTTGTGTTTGCTTCTTTTAGCAGGCCTTCATTAGCTTAATTTGGATACTTTATTTTTACAAGAAAAAATAATTAGCTTTAGAATAAAGTGAGCAATTAGCTCTTTCTAATCCACAACATGTTCAGGGAATTATTTTTTATTTCATCAAAATCTGGGTATTCTATAGTTTTGCTTCTTTTCATATTTCCTTGCTTCACAATTGCATGAGATGACACAATAATCATGAATGTTGATGAAATGGAATGTTAGACTCTTTCTTGTTCAGATTTTCTACAAGCAAAGGAAATTGTAAAAAATCTTGCAGCAAATACTTTTTCCATGATATTGCCTTTTCTTGTTTTGAATCTTACAATTTCCATGTTGAGCTAAACTTTTTCATTACACTCCTTTATCTTACATCCGCTTTAGTCACATTTCCTCCTTCCAAGATGATTCAGAGCCCCTTACTCATAAATCTCAAAATTTCAGACCTTTTGGCTCATCAGACTCTTGGGTTTATGTTATATCGAAAGAATTTTAAAACACATTCAGAAATTTGTCTCCCCAAGATCCATGTGGATTATTTTATTTCTCTTACCGATTTCAATCTCAAAGTCTCATAAAAGTACATTAAATTATCATTCTATCCGAGTTTCTGATATCATGGTTTTATTCAATAAGAAACCTCCAACTTTCTTTTTATCAGAACTCTTATTTAAATACCTTCTAAGAAATCTTTTCAAAGTCTCTTCGTATTTTGGAACCTTGGTATATCTGGTTATTATCATTAATCAATTGAAATTTCTTCTCCGTATTTCCTTTTTTCTTCTTAACATCTCGAACTTAGTGAGATATCGGACTAACATAATCTTTTTGGCCTCTTGTCAATTCATCCATTACTTAATAGTCATATCCATTACTATCTTCACATGGAATCCTTGTGTTAGGAAATTATATATTATGGAGCAATGGAACACATAAAATATTGCAGAAATATAAACACAGAAAACGCATAAAACAAGAAAGACGCAGATATACGTGGTTCACCCAGTTTGGGCTACGCCCACCCCGAACAGCCAATCCTTCCTTTCTATTATCCAACAAAATGAAGAGACACAACCTACAGCAAATCCGCTATAATATCCTATGTTTTCTCTCACAGTCTCACCTCTCTGCTTCTCGCTTGGAGAATACATATCTATATTACACAGCCTCAAATACAATGCCCTCATACAAAGAGAGGGGGTTGCCTTCTATGACAAAAAACCCTAAACTAAACATAAGTTCTACTGCCAGATCATCCGCCTAATGAATGGCCCAGATTGACTTGAAATTACTATACTTTTACAAGGAAATTTTACATCTGTTTTTAGCTTAAGGGGTGCTGCCCCTGAGCCCCCACCGGGGGACCGCTGGCCCCCGGACCCCCGCGGGGGGGAAAAGTCCCCCC